>BSBK01012844.1:0-175516 GCA_027943335.1 Chamaecyparis obtusa
ATATACACACACACATATATATATATATATACATACATATATATAGATATATATACATACATATATACATATATATATATATTACATATATATATATATATTCATATATATATATATATATATATATATATATATATATATATATATATATACATATAGATATATATAATATATATATGTATATGTATATGTATATATATATATGTATATATATTATATGCATATATATATATATATATATATATATATATATATATATATATTATAGTATATATATATGTATATATATATATTATATATATATATATATATGCATATATATATATATATATGCATATATATATATACTATAATATATATACTATACATATATATTATATACATATATATATATACATACATATATATATATACATACATATATATATATAATACATATACTTATATATATATACATACATATATATATTAATATATATATATATAATATATATATATATATATATATATATATATATAGATATATATATATATATATATATATATATATATATATATATATTTATCTGATCACTAATAACAACAACTTTGGTAAAATAACAAGCTGGATTTTAATCCTAAAATCAGAAAAACAAATAACTTTCATTTGACCAAATTATCATTTCTAAATCTAGGGTTAAAATCCAAAGAGCAACCTTTAGCAGAATTGTCTAAATTGCAAAATTCTAATGAAAACATTCTAAAATATGAAATCAAAGAATGCATGTAGAAGGAATTCTATGACCAATTCCAAAATAAAGAGAGAATTCATAGAATAAAATTCCAGACAAGATAAACAACAGGCACAAAGAAATAGTTGTTTAAAATTGCTAAAACATACATTTCCAAAATGATCAAATCCTACCCCAAAAGAAACACCAAAGACTAAAACTAACGAAGACTAGAATGAAGGAATCCCAAGCTACCAAACAATTGCTCACAAAATTCAACCTTTTTTGAAATCCCTCTCCAAACCTATGTAGTTGAATAATAGCTAAACCCTCAACACATAAAGGAATTACCTTCCACATGCAAGAGTTCCAACTCGACTCCAAGAGAGGATTTGCATAAAAGAAACTCTAATTTTCAGTTCAATTTCAGTTGAACTAGAGTCTCTTCTCGACTTGCCTTCTGTTGAAAAACACTTAACCAAACTTTAGCTAATATCATTATTTAATTTTATTCAGTTATGATTGTGCAACTCAATGCATTCAAATAATTAAAAATAAAAGATTTAGTCCACATGATTACCACATGCTAAATTAACCCTTAAATTAACTAATGCATTTTAATTGAAAAAGGGATACATTTACAATTACATAATTCTAATGTGCATGTATTTAATTAATTTCCATTAATGAATTACTTCCACTATACAATAAATTTTTTCAATAATAATTAAACTAAATAATTATATTTATTTAATTTCCATTTAAATAATATCCCACAGCTAGAAATAGAATGATCTAAATATAGAAATGACACTAATCACCACAAATCAAATGAATCAAAAGACCTAAGGACCCACATTCATACTCAATGACAGGGGTATAAACTTACGCTAACTGGATGAGTTTAAAAGGTAAGAATAACAGAATCTTGTCCACTATTTCAGGACATGTTATGCTTAGGTTAGGATTTGGAACCAATATTATCTCCCCTCTTTAGGATTGAGACTAGTGATAGGGCACGCTCATCTTGAAAATTCAAGGAAGTCGATGCTTGGTACCTGCAAACCTACATAGGGACAAGCATGTGCATATATGTATAGAGATATAATAGAGAATGGTAGGGATCGATCGATCATGTGGATCTCACAAGAAAGTAACTATGACTTCATCCCTCAACCACATCAAGCACATCAAGTAGAAATATAAAAGCATACATGAACAACATACACATGCAAGTATGGGGTAAGTATAATCATTATTATAAATAACATTTCGAAACAAGTATAACATCATCATAAATAACAACATATAACTGAGTCAATATAATCATCATAAACATCCATTTATTAAGATTCACCATGAGTGACATATATCTAAAATCATAATAAAACTAAAGTATCAAAGAACACATACAAGTGGCCTAAAGAGTTTGGCAAGGATAACAGAAAAGAAAACTATGGAGGGGTACTACAACTATCTCTTCCTCTATCTCTGCCTCTTGAGGTACTAGAATCTTGCTTCTTTCTCAACTTCTCCTCTACCTTGATAGCAAGTTGATGACATTTTGAATGGTGTTAGGATTCATAAGACTCATCTCATCTTAGATGTTCCACTTGAGCCCATTGAGGTACCTTGCCACCTTCACTTTCTCATCCTCTACAACTCAAGATCTCATGCAAAGTTTTGGAACTCCTCGGTATATGAGTTCACAACCAAGTCTTTTTTCCTAATACTTTGCCTCTTCTTATGGAGATGTATTTCATAATCCTCTAGCACATATGCATGCCTAATTTTGGCTACCATTTCCTTCCATGTAGAAATTGGATTCTTACCTTCTTTATCCCTCTCATCTTGTAGAAACTTCCACCAAGTGAGTGCAGGACCTCTCAATCTAGCTTTGGCTACTTGACCTTTTGAGCCGTGTAATTCTATAACACTCAAAATGGTTCTCTAGTCCTTCTATCTAATCTATGACTATCTCTGGTTCCATCTCTCATTGAAGATAGGAATGCCTTCTAATGTTTTTCCACTCAAGGAGTTCAATGCCTTCAAGAATGGTTCTTCAGCCAGTATTGGGTCTGGTTTAGGGACCTCATCCTCCAAAGGATCTCATTTTTTTTTCCATCTATCTTATCATTAGCTTCTTTAGCCTTTACATCTACTTCATTCACCTTTAGCTCTAATTGAGCCAATCTTTCCCAGAGTATTCTATTCTTCTCTTCTTGGTCTTCCACCTTCTTGGCTAACTTAGCATTAGTCACCATTGTATTATCTTCTGTTGACTCAATGATGTATTCTCTCCTATTGATCAATAGGTTGCAACATCAACCACAAGCCTGATAAAAAACAAGCTCTGATACCAATATGGTGTATGTTGTTCTAGGTGTGCTCACACATATACCAAGAAGACCTTGCTTGTCTTCTTCCAAGGATTCTATTTAGACTTAGGTTTTAAACCTAAAGCCTTTCAAAAATCTTGTCAAAGAGTTGATCTCTTTGTGTTAACCTTGAAGAACATTCACCTTAAAGTTTTTCTTCAATCCTTCCCTACACTTAGAAGATTCCAAGTGCCACTTCTCACACAACCTTTCAAATTGATTTTAGGGGTACCAAATACATTATAAAAACTCCATATGTTCCCATTTGTATCCATTTTTATGGATCTCCAAATCATTTTCATTCGAGTCCAAGAACTAGCTTTATGGAGGCCTAATTAGGTCTAGTTTCCTTGTAGCCCTAGATAGGGTCTTTCACCATTTCTTGTCCAAACTTCCCAAAAAATATTCAGATACCCTTTTGGAAGATATTAAGGATGTTAATATTATTTATAAAAATAGAGAGGGGTGGTGAATTAGTTTTTCTGAGGTTGGGATGTATAAAATAAACTTTCAAACTCTCCAACAAATCAGATCTAACAACCAACAACTACTCGGTCATTACTGAATACATAACATAAACATATAATAGTGTAGTCCACTATCCAATAGTATTTGAATTGCAAAACACATAAATTTTCAAACCAAAATATTCACACAAGCATTAACACCATGATTTATAGTGGAAACCCAATTTGGGAAAAACCACTTTGTAACATGTTACTGATATATTCACTCTTCTGAAGTGAGATCTATGAAAAGAAAACCTTGTCAAAGGTTACAAACACACTATCAGGTGTGACCTAGTTAAAGGATTTCAACCACTCTATTAAAAGTGTGCCTTGTTATAGGACTTACATACATTCCATTAGAATGCAACCTTGTTCAAAGGATTTATACATTTGACTATTAGGTCAACCTTGATTAAGAAATTTCAAACTGATACAATGGTTAGAAATTAATAGCAGTGTTTGGTCTAAAAACATACAGCTCACTTTGAAAATATCAGATCCAATTCTATACATGTATGCTAGCTTACTAACTATGATCCATTTCCATCTCCATCACTGATTTTCTCAGAAATCCCTTCAAGCAATCACAACTCCTCCTTCAACCTTTTCTACTTATACAGTCAATAAAAACAACTCCAGCATCCTCTCTATTCAACCTCACACTTAGGTTTTCTTAATACTTCTTTGTTTAGGTCGATCCAACTTTTACTACTTAATCTCCTCCGTAGATCTTAGGATTAGGTCAGATTCATTGAATCCTTCCAACTTTATGTTCTTCATCCAACCTTCTAGAAACATCTCAAATCTCTTTATGGAATAATAATAGAATGGTTAATAGTGCATTAAATGCTTCCATACAATCAATAAATAATGTCAACACATTTTACATAATCCAAGAATACAACTATGCTGGCTAGGAATTTGAATTCTTCCTCAAATGTAAATTACTGATGCTCGGTCAATACTATGTTCGAGTCCTTGGTTTTCACTAGGTAGCCCGATCACCACTAAAACTATTTCCTTAGCTAATACTATCTTCCTTGGCAATTAATTGATGTTCGGTCAACACTAAATTTACTCAGCATATACTAGCTCTATCGACATGAACATCACTCGGCTTAGACTAGATTTCTTCACTTTTGCTTAGTTAAGCCTACTTGTTTAGTATTCCTTCTTATTGATGCAAGACAGTGGCCAAGAGGGACCAAACAATGGCATGCCCTAATGATCCAAGCCTACTCAACACATGTGGAAGCAAATAAACAACAACACTGAGAGAGAAAGAGAATGCAAGATCAACCATATAATCCATCAAAGAGAATGATACATGCCAGGCTATAACACCTTCCCGGTTAGGGCTAGATATTAAAATGATTTACAAAAGTCCTCAAACATGTGAGGATTTTCCAACAATCTCTAATCTTACTATCTTCTCTCTTCTATCCTCAAAATTTCCCTAAACTACCACCAAACAACTATGTTTATACAAGAGCCTACCAAACTAAGTCATCCTTTAGATCCACATTCAATACAGGGAATGGTCAGATCTAGGAGCACACACCTCCCAATGATGGATATCAATATTAAATCTATGATCCAACATAAATGTACAAGTCAACCAAAATAGAAACTAAAACTAAACCCATCGGTGAGCAAAGAAAACCAAGTAGCAAACAAGCAACACTGAGCACCAGTGAAACAACCGACCACCTAGAAGATAACCAAGCACACTCGGTAACCAAAGGAAACTGACCAACTTGGTCAAAGAAGAAATCAAGAAACACAAACAAACCCTAAAATGTTTTTTGTGACATAGGATTGCCAAGCACCCAAGATGCTCCAGCATCAGACACCTAGGGTTATTTTGAAATGATTCCCCAAATCATTTGGTAGGTCTAGTCCAATCTGCATCCAACTCAGACTGATAAATCCATGAACGATCTTCCATCGGTCTATTCTTCCACTTTACTAGATATTCCATATACTATTTTCCTCTTGTACTTTTTCCAACTCTTTCCCTTAAAATCTGTTCAACTTCTTCATTCTACTACTTAGGATACTCTATTGGTACTATCACTTCTTCATCAGGTTCATGATACTCATACAAATCAACAATATTGAAAATAGGTGATATGTCCATGTCATCAGGTAACTCAATCTCATATGCATTTTCACTGTCAAATTTCTTCAAAATCTTGCAATGTCCAAACTTCTTCATCTTCAGCTTCCCATATGTTGCAATAGGAAATCGACCTTTCTTCAAATGAACCATCACTTCATCTCCAACATCAAAAGTCTTATGTCTCCTTGATCTATTAGCTCTATCTTTGTATTTTTTATTACTCTCTTCCAGCTTCAGCTTCACATCTTCATGCAATGTCTTCATATACTTAGCAAATTTCACTCCTTCAGCACTTCTCTTATTTTCATCAGCAATGTCTTTCAAATCAAATATACCTTTAGCTATGTGTCATTCACAATCTCAAATGGTATCTTTCCAGTACTCCTATTCAGTGAATTATTGTATGCAAACTCTACTTGTGCCAATATATAATCCCAATTACTCAGTGTGTCTCTAACTAAACATCTCAAAAGATTTCCCAAACTTTTGTTCACAACTTCGGTCTGTCCATCAATTTGTGGGTGAAATGTAGAACTATATTTCAACTCAATGCCAAATTTCTTCCAAAGGGTCTTCCAAAAGTATCCAAGAAATTTACTATCTCAGTCAAAGATAATACTCCTTGGTAATCTATGCAATCTTACAATTTCCTTAGAGAAAATATCTGCTACATGTATTGCATATGATGTATTTCTACATGGTATAAAATGTGCCATATTAGAAAATATATCCATAACAAAAAATATGGAATCATTAGCTCTTACTGTCTTCAGTAAGCTAAGAAAAAAGTCAATATTGATGTTAATCCAAGGTTTCTAAGGAACAAAAATTGGTACATACAATCCAGTATTCTAACTTACTCCTTTTGTAACTTGACAAATTCCACAACTTTTTACAAATTTTTTAACATCTTTATACAACTATGGCCAAAAGTACTTCTCCTAAAGCAAATTCGATGTTTTATCAATGCCAAAATGTCCAACCAGACCACTACTATGCTTCTCCTTTATCAAATTAGTTCTCATTACTCCTCTCAGTATACACAACTAAATACCTTTAAATAAAATTTGATGCAAGAGCATCCTGGGTGTAAGAGCAATCTTGCATCACCCAAAAATATTTCTATTTTTGTATTCAATAAGGGTTATCTTGTGCAGAGCTGCTATTTATGGGAACTTGCTATTTTTAGTAAGTTGGTCTTACGATCTTAGAATGTTCTGATTTTACATGTGGAGGTTCATCTCAGTCATATCAACCTACCAACAAAGTTTCATGGCTCGATCAGGTCTAGTTTTGAAGATATTGAAGATGTTTAGTATTGGCAGTAGGGTACAGAAACTTTGAACTTAGTTTTGAAGTCTTTAGAGGCCCCGAATGAGGTCAAAATTTTGGGTGTTGGGTGCTTGCATGATTCAAGCTTGTAGAGCGCTTCCTGGCATTTTTGAAATGGGGTTATAATAGTCAATCAGGTCAACTGGTGATGACTTATGGTCTCTGGAAGTCGGGCCACCTAAAATGACAAAAAATAATTTTCCTTCAAAATTTTTGTTTGGGTTTCAAAAGTTATTTTGAGCTAACTTTGATGTAATAAATCAAAAAATAAAATAATTCTAAGTCTGGTTAGCCCTAAGGGTTAAATTTTTGGAACCTTCTCAGGTGGTGGAAAAAATGCCTATATAAAGAATGCCCATAGTGTTGTTTAGGGTAGTTCTGTGTAGTAGATCTGGGTATTGATTCGAGGCTTTGTCCTATAGAATATTGTAAGGAATGCCCATGTGACTTTGCATATTGTAATTCTAAAAGTTTGTAATTCCACATTTGTGGAGATAATAAGAAGCCAATTTTCTATTCTTGCATATTGTTGTTGTTGTTTCTCTATTTCTGTTATGTGTTTGTGGTATTTAAGGGGAGCACCCTTCATCAAGTGGTATTAGAGTAGGAGTTCCTAAGAGTGTAAACAGATCACCAACTATGAGGCATTTTACACCAGGACCATGGTTAGGGTTTCAACACACATCATGAAAATGCCTCCACGAAGGGAATGTGGTGGAAGAGTTGGTGTTGTAACACCTGAGGTTAGAGTGCTCTAGAGATAAGTGAAAGTATTACAAGAAGAGATTCGAAGAGGAATGAATCTTAATGTCAAAGACAAAAGTGAGGATGAAGCTGAAGAAGAAGATCAAGAAGGAGAAGTCAAAGTTGTGAACCAGGAAGAAGAAAGACTTTTTTGGGCCATTTCCAAGATCAGAAAAAGACCTAAGATTGAGGTTCTTGCATTTTTAGGAAATCTTAACCTAGAAGAATTGATCGACTAGATCAATAAATGTGAAGAATATTTTGAGTATGAAGATATTGAGGATCTTGATAAGGTCAAATTTGTGAAGGCTAGACTGAAAGGTCATGTGAAGATCTAGTGGCAAGAGATTCAATTGGAGTGATATAGAAGAGGGAAAGATAAAATCACAAGATGGGATTAGATGGTGGATAAATTGAAGCGATAGTTCATCCTTGTTAATTATGAGCTTGACCTATTGAAGAAAATGCAAAGTTTGAAGCAAGCAGGATGATCTATTCAGGAGTATACAGAGGAGTTCTATCGAATCCTTAACAGAATAGGCCATGTAGAAGCTGATAAGGAGAAAGTTGCTTGTTACCTTAATGGGTTGAGGCCAAGCATTTAGGAGGAGCTGAATCTGGTTTGAATGAACAATATTGAAGAGGCATACCAGTTTTACCTAAAAGTAGAGGAAAAGTTGAACAAGAAGTTTGAGAGTAGACAAAATGGAAGAGGTCATGGTGGAAGATCTGGTGGACAGTCATATGGAGGCCAAAATGAAGATATGAAAAAGAAGGATGAGGCCAGTAGCAGTCAAAATTAGAGAGGAAACAATTTCAATCCTTTCCAAGATCAGAACAATAGAGATCGGAGAGGAAGAGGAAGAGGACAAGGTTCAGGAAGAGGAGGCTTCTGTGGAACATGTTTTCACTATGGAGAAGAAGGTCATAGGGCATTTGAATGTCTTCAATGCCAAGGTAGGATAGATAGGAGGAATGAAGGCCAGGCTAGAGTTGCACATGTAGATTAAGATGTCAGATCCTCAAATTCTGAAGATGCTGAAAGAGGAGAAATGTTGATCAACAAAATCTAGTACTGGTGAGTGGTGAGAATGAACCTGAATAGAGGAGGAGCCTATTTCATACTCGATGCAAGTGTGAGGGTAAATGTTGTGATGTGATTATTGATAGTGGAAGCACTGGCAATTTGGTGTCAGAGGAGATGGTGACAAAGTTGAAGCTCAAGAGATAGAAACACTCACATCCATATCGGATTACCTAGGTGTAGGATGACCACAAGGTCATGGTTAGTGAACAGTGCCTAGTAAAGTTCAAGATCAACGGGTACCAAGATGAGGTACTATGTGATATCATATCTATGGATGCATGTCATATGTTGTTGGGTAGACCATGGTAGTTTGATAGATGTGTAGTACATGATGGTTATTCGAATACCTATTCCCTAACAAAGGATGGAGTGCAACATAAGCTAAAGCCATTCAAGGAGACCGAAGAAAATTTATGTGGTAATGCAAGAATAACATTTGTTGATGGAAGAAAATTCCTAGATGGAATGAGGCATGAGCATGTGTGTTTTGCTTTAATTCTAAAAGCTGGTAAAGAAGAAGTAGAGGATGTACTGGTAGAGGTTGTAGATTTGTTGAATGATTTTTAGGATATTGTGTCTGATAATGTACCTGATGGATTACCACCAATAAGAAAGATCAGTCATTAGATGGATTTGATTCCAAGAGCCAGTTTGCCAAACAAGGTAGCACACAGAATGACACCAGCAGAAAGTGAAGAGTTGAATAGACAAGTACATGAGTTGTTATAGAAGGGATTGATTTGGGAGAGCCTGAGTCCATGTGTTGTACCAGAAGTATTAGCACCAAAGAAAAATGGAGAATGGAGGATGTGTACAGATTCTAGAGCAATAAATAAGATCACAATCAAGTACAGGTTTCCATTGCCATGAATGGATGATATTATGGATTGTTTGAGTGTAGCTGTGTATTTCTCAAAGATAGATCTGAAGAGTCGATATCAGCAAATTCAAATCAGAGAAGGAGATGAATGGAAGACTTCCTTTAAGACAAAAGAAGGATTGTATGAGTGGTAAGTCATGCCTTTTGGGCTAACCAATGCACTGAGCACTTTCATGCGACTCATGAATGAGGTTCTGAAAGAATTTTTGGGTAAGTTTGTCATTGTATACCTAGATGATATTTTGATCTTTAGTAAGACATTGGAAGAGCATATAATGCATATTCATATGTTGTTTGAGAAGTTAAGAGATGAGAAATTGTTGATTAATTTGAAGAAGTGCAGTTTTGTGAAGAAAGAGTTAGTGTATTTGGGATTTGTAGTTTCAACAGAAGGTCTAAAAATAGACCCAAAGAAGGTACAGGCTATCCTAGAATGGCCCACTCCAAGGAGTGCTACTGAGGTAAGGTCTTTTCATCATTTGGCTACCTTTTATAGAAATTTTATCAGAAACTATTTCTGACAGAGATGTAGATTTGGGTGGTTGGATTCAAGGAACTCAAGAATTTGTATCCATAGGATCCTTATTTTGGTGAAGCTTGGAAAGCTTGTAAAGAACCTATTACTCTAGATAGAATGAAGTGGCTGGATTTCATCATTCAGGATGATATGCTATTTAGAGGGAGTCATTTGTCCATTCCAAGAAGTTCAATGAGAGAGAATCTCATCAAGGAGAAGCATAGAAGAGGATTGGCTTGACATTTTTGTCATGATAAAACCCTTGCTTTGGTTAGTGAGAATTATTATTGGCCACAGTTACAGCAAGATGTCAAGAAGTTTGTACAGAGTTGTAGAGTATGTCAGATGGTGAAAGGAGTGAAGCAGAATATAATGTTGTATCAGCCATTATCTGTACCAGAGAAGCCATGGGAGGATATCAGTATGGACTTTCTTCTTGGTTTACTAAGGACACATCGGGGACACGATGCAATTTTTGTGGTAGTTGATAGATTTTCAAGGATGGCACATTTTATTCCCTACAAGAAGACTAATAATGTTGTTCATGTAGAAGAATTGTTTTTCTGAGTAGTGAGACTACATGGTTTTCCAAAGAGTATAGTTTCAGATAGGGACACTAAGTTTGTTGGGTATTTCTAGCGTACATTATGGAAGGAGTTGAAGATAGATTTGAAGTTTAATTCATCACATCATCCATAGACTGATGGATAGACAGAGGTGGTGAATAAGAGTTTGGAAAATTTGTTGAGATGTTTGGTTGGAGATAAGCCAACAGAATGGGATTTGATTTTACCAGAGGTAGAATTTGCATACAATAATTCTATCAACAGGAGCACTGGTAAATCACCATTCTAGATTGTATATGGGAGTAGTCCAAGAAATGCATCTAAGTTGAGAAAGATAGATAAAGGAGAAATAAGTAGTGTTGAAGCTAAGGATTTTGTAGAACACTTGAAAAACATCCATGAGGAGGTGAGGAAGCATATTACCAAGATGAATGCATAGTATAAGGCTAAGGAAGATGTGAAAAGGAGGCATAAGGAATTTTAGGTTGGAGATGAAGTCATGGTTCATTTGCAAAAGGTGTGATTTCTAGTTGGTACATATAACAAGTTGAAAATAAAGAAGTTTGGGCCATGTAAAATGCTAAAGAAGCATGCTTTAGGAATTGTATATAAAGTAGAATTGCCTACTGAGATAAATATTTCACTAGTGTTTAAAATTTCAAATTTGATAGAGTATCATGAAGGAGGTGTTGAAGATGAGGTTACAATAGCACAGTGGAGGATTCTAGCAACCAGTTTAGATATCAAGGAGATTGAAGAAATACTGGATAGTCATGTTGGTAGAACCACAATGAACATGACATATGAAGAGTATTTGGTCAAATGGAAAGAACAAGCTATTGAAGATTCATCATGGATAACAAAGGAGGAGGTTAACCATCTTGGTTTTCCTCTGCACACTTAAGTCATGATAGGGTGACTTCTCAAATTACCCTAAGTGTCTGATGCAGGAGCATCCTAGGTGTAAGAGCAATCTTGCATCACGCAAAAATATTTCTATTTTTGTATTCAATAAGGGATATCTTATGTAGAGCTGCTATTTATGGGAACTTTCTATTTTTAGTAAGTTGGTCTTATGATCTTGGAATGTTCTAATTTTACATGTGGAGGTTCATCTCAGTCATATCAGCCTGCCAGCAAAGTTTCATGGCTAGATTAGGTCTAGTTTTGAAGATATTAAAGATTTTCGGTATTGGCAGCAGGGTACAAAAACTTTGAACTTAGTTTTGAAGTCTTTAGAGGCCCTAGATGAGGTCAAAAATTTGGGTGATGGGCACTTGCGTGGGTCAAGCCTGTAGAGTGCTTCGTGACATTTTTGAAATGGGGTTATAATAGTCAATCGGGTCAACTGGTGATGGCTTATGGTCTCCGAAAGTCAGGCCACCTGAAATGGCAAAAACTAATTTTCCTTCAAAATTTTTGTTCACATTTCAAAAGTTATTTTGAGCTGACTTTGATGTAATAAATTGAAAAATAAAATAATTTTAAGTCTGGTTGGCCCTACGGGCTAAATTTCTAGAACCTTCTCGGGCGATGGAAAAATGCCTATATAAAGAAGGCCCATAGTGTTGTCTAGGGCAGTTCTGGGTAGTAGATTTGGGTATTGATTTGAAGCTTTGTCCTCTAGAATATTGTAAGGGAATGCCCATGTGGCTTTGCATGTTGTAATTCTAAAATTTTGTAATTCCACATTTGTGGAGATAATAAGAAGCCAATTTTCTGTTCTTGCATATTGTTGTTGTTGTTTCTCTGTTTCTGTTATGTGTTTGTGGTATTAATGGGAGCACACCCTTCATCAACATTCCTTACTAAATAAAATATTAATCCCATTTAGTATCATGTTGATCTTGAATACGTGCTCTGCACTTTCTCCATGGATCAGAAAACTCAGGGTTAGACTCATAAGAATCGCTCATCTCATCAAAACCAAGAACTTCAATTTTTATCTTGGTCATCAAAGATCTTCTTCTAATCAATGCATCAACAACTTAGTTATTGACTCCACTCTTATGCTTTATCACAAATGTGTAACTCTACAAATACTCAACCTGTTTCATATGTCTCTGATTCAACTTATTCTGACTACCCAAATACTGTAAAGCCTTATGATCGGTATACAACATAAATTCACTCAGTATCAGATAATGTCTCCATTTCTTCACTAATTGAACAATAGCATAGAATTCTTGATCATACATAAAATATTGCCTTCTAGCATCATTCAACTTTTCTCTAAAGAAAGTAATAGGTTTACCTTCTTGACTTAATACAGCTCCAATTGCACTTCCACTTGCATCACATTGCACTTGAAATACCTTACTGAAATCAAGTAATGCCAAAATAGGTAATTCAACAACCTTCTACTTTAGATTCTCAAAAATTTTGTCAGCTCCATGTGTCCACTTGAATTCTCTTTTTTCTCCTCTCATAATCTTCGTCATAGTATTACAAATTGAACTAAAATTCCTTATGAACTTTCAGTAAAAACTTTCCAAACCATGAAATGATCTTACCTCACTAGCATTCACAAGTGTAGGCCAATTCAAAATAGCTTCAACCTTTTTAGGATCCATCTTCAAACCATCAACTAAAATAACAAATCCCAAATAGATAATCTCCTCTTTCATGAATGAACACTTTTTCAAATTTATCAGCAATTTTTCTTCTTTTAATCTCTGCAAAACTTGTCTAACATGCAACAAATGTTCTTCTCTAGTCTTACTAAATATTAGAATGTCATCAAGATATAAAATCATAAACTTACCCAAGAATTTCTTCAAAACTTTGTTCATAAGCCTCATAAAAGTACTCAATGCATTAGTTAAAGGAAAAGGCATAACCAACCACTCATACAAACCTTATTTTGTATTAAAAGTAGTCTTCCATTCATCACCTTCTTTGATTCTGATCTGATGATACCCACTTTTCAAATCAATTTTGGTGAAATACTTGGCTCCAGTCAAACTATCCATTATGTCATCCATTCTCGGTATAGGAAACCTATAATTCACTGTTATCTTATTGATTTCTCTAGAATCAGTACACATTCTCCATTCTCCATTCTTCTTTGGTGCCAATATAGTAAGTACTACACAAGGACTCAAACTTTCTCTAATCAAACCTTTCTCCAGCAACTCTTGGTTCTGTCAGTTCAATTCTTGATTCTCAGTAGGTGTCAACTGATGAGGTGCCTTATTCGGTAAACTAGCTCTAGGGATTAGATCCATACAATGATCAATGCTTCTTTTCAGTGGAAAACCATCAAGTACATTATCAAAAATGATATCACTATACTCGGTGAGTAACTTATCAATCTCCTCAGGGACATTATCCTCTATTTTCTTACTCAGTTTTTTGGGGATCACAACAAAACATACATCATTATTTTTTAAAGAGTTAACAAACTTTCTTCCCTCCATCAAACAAACTTTCACAGATGTGCAAACATTACTAATAGGTTCTTCCATCAATGGTAACAAGGTTTGTTTCTTTCCATCAGCCACGATAGTATACTTATGCAATCTCCCATCATATATAGCATGTCTACCATATTGCCAAGGTCTACCCAACAAAATATGACAACAATCCATAGGCATGATATCACATAACACCTTAGCATAGTACTTTCCAATCTTCAAATTCACATAACATTGTTCACTTACCATGAGTGTATGCTCATCTTTGATCCATGAAATCAGATAGGGCTTTGGATGTACCAGCCTTTCCAGCTGTAATTTTGTGACCATCTCTTTAGATGTCAAATTCTCCAAGCTACCACTGTGAATGATTAACTTCCAAACTTTGTCAAAAACTCTACATCTGGTCTTGAACAAACTTTTCCTTACCAGATCTTCCTTTTTTCTTTCATTCCATAGTGCTCCTTTTAACATTAAGTTATTTTTCTTCTCAGGTTCATTCAGTGACTCTTCTTGCACAAAAGCATTTCTACTACTACCAGCCTTCTTACTTGCATGTGTACATTCAAAAGATCTATGACCTTCTTCTCCATAATTGTAACAAGTTCCTTGAAAACTTCCTCTACTATAACCACCTTAGTAGTTACTACCTCTACCTCTAGATGAACTTTCACCTTTCCACTCAGTCTTTCCTTTGTTTATATTTATCTTTTCTAGTTTAGATCTACCATTTTCACCATTAAATCTACCTCTTCCTCTAGGGAATCTACCACCTTGACCTCTCTATCTTTTTTCATGTCTTTTTTTCAATTTCTCCTTGACTTTCAATGCAAATTGATAAGCCTCTTCAATGTTCTCAAACTTGACCATACTAATTTCCTCTTGGATGGAAACTCTCAAACCATTCAGGTATCTACCAGTTCTTTCCACATCATATTCATCATGTCCAGATCTAATATCTAATCTATATAATTCCTCAGTATATTCCTTTACCGAGCTATCTTTCTATCTCAAACTTTGCATTCACCAAACTAGGTTAATCTAATAATCACAAGGTAAGAACTTTACTTTCAATTTATTCACCATTTTATTCCATACCTTGATTTTGTCTTTGCCTTTCCTCTTCCTATCCAGCTGTAGATGTTCCCACCATAAGGATGTATGACTTTTCAACTGTCTGCTTTCAATCTTCACCTTCTTGTCTTCAGGAATGTTTTCATACTCAAAATACTTTTCCATCTTGGTGATCCAGTCCACCAAATCATCAAAATCTAGCTTTCCACCATACTTAGGAGGATTGAAGTGTGGTGTAGACTTGAGACTTGTCAAAGCCTTCAAAAATATTTCTTCACCTTGATCCATAATAGGTGTAGGTTCTACATTCACCTATTCTTCCTCAACTTCATCATCACTAGCATCTTCAAGAAGTCTGTCTCTTCTCTGGGCTATTTCAATAGCTTCTAATCTAGTAGCAATCTACCTTAGCATATCTAGCAAACATGTATCTCCATCTCTCCTCCCATGAATCATCTTGACAACCCTCTACAATTGTAGGTCAGATCACAATCTGCTACCCCACAATGATCAACTAGGGCTTCAAGAGGAACCTACAAACCTAGATCTGTAGACCTAGATCAAGATCTAACTTCACTCTGATACGACCTGATGCAAGACATAGGCCAAGAGGGGCCAAACAATGACATGCCCTAAAGATCCAAGCCTACTCAACACATGTAGAAGAAAATAAACAACAATAGTGAGAGAGAGAATGCATGATCAACCATATATTTCATCAAATAGAGTGATACATGATAGGCTATAAGGCCTTCCTAGTTTGGGCTAGATATTACAATGATTTACAGAAGTCCTCAAACATGCAAGGATCTAACAACAATCTCTAATCTTACTATCTTTTCTCTTCTATCCCCAAAACTTCCCTAAACTACAACCAAATAACTACATTTATACAATTGTCTACCAAAATGAGCCAGCCTTCAAATCCATAATCAATAGAAGGAATGGTCAGATCTAGGACCACATGCCTCCCAATGATGGATATCAACATTAAATCCATGATCTAACATAAATGCACAAGTCGGCCACAATAGAAACTAAAACTAAACCCATCAGTGAGCAAGGAAAACTGAGTAGTAGACAAGCAATGCTAAGCACCAGTGAAATAACTGACTGCCCAGGAGATAATCAACCACATGCGGTAACCAAAGGAAACTGACCAACTACTGACCAACTTGGTCAAAGAAGAAACTAAGCAACACAGACAAACTCTAAAATTTTTTGGTGACACAAGATTGCCACGGACCCAAGATGCTCCTACATCACTTACTTAGATAAGTAATACATTATCTTATCATTGTGCCACATAATCAAGTACTCATTGAAGTATCAAGATAACACAAACTTTCCTTAGGTGCTATTGTTATCAACCTTTCCCTAATCCTTCTCAACAATCAAATAGATATATTACTTTCTTAGATAGAAACAGTCTTACCAGTTAAGGTTTAACATCAATGACAATACAAAAATTGCTTCAATTACAGTTTCCAACAAAGGATTCAAAAGGTTTTGGGTTCCTAGGGAATCTATACACATGGTTCCTATAATATATGTCAAATAGGGCTAATTGGCCTAATTTCTAGGACCTCCCCATTTCTTTCTTGAAACTCAATCAGATGGATTGATCACCATCCCATCTCTCCAGTATGTCAAATACATATCATATACCTCTTGGAACTATGATTGTTCCATATTGTACTTCATTCCCCTGCATGCAACCTTTAATTCTTCACTATCAAACCTCTAACCAGGCACACTAAGCTTGTTACAGCTTGATGTTAAAAATACAAACTTGACTCTTTAGGACTCCTTCCTCTATATACATTATGTAAAAAGGCTCCACTAAAAGATTCATCCACCTTTTTGAGGTTTCAATGGTTGAATCTCAAGTGGGAGCCATGAAAGAAAAAAATAGTCAAATGGTAACCAATAGATAGGATAGTTTGAACTTATTTCTCACAACTTGAAGATTAACTCAAATATTCTAACACTATGAAAAGAAAATCCTTAAAACATACTACAATACTTGAATCCATAGATAAATCTCAAGCTTTCCTAGGGCTTCACAGCTAACTCTTGAATCTCAAGTGGGATCCATGAAAGAAAAACATAGGCAAAAGGTAACCAACAGATAGCCTAGTTCGAACTTATTTCTCACAAATTGAAGATTAACTCAAATAGTCTAACACTATGAAAATAAAAGCCTTAAAACATACTACACTACTTGAATCCATGGCTAACTCTTGAGCTTTAATCCACTACAACACCATTAACATGCAAGAATAGTAGACTATGCACTGTATACAAGAACTCTCCTTGCTTGCTTACCAAAAGAACTTGATTACAATACTCTCTACCTAAGGATTCAAGCTTGAGAGAGTCTAAGATTCCAAATGTATATATGTTGTTAGCCTAATTGACTAATGCAAAAGGTAATTTGAGTTCATCCACATCCTAAATGACTTCAATGAGACTTTGATCAAGATCAGGTGTTGGTCCTTTGTAAAGAACTAGGTCTGTAACATTAAAAATAGGGGACAGTCCACTATCCTCTGGTAGCTCCACCTTATAAGCATTGTCTCCATATTTTGCTAAGATAGGATAGGGACCTATCCTTCTCATTTATAATTTGTGAGGGAATCCCTTATGTAGTATGGATTTGTTTAGATGCACCTTTACTAAATCTCCAATATTGAATTGGATTTCTCTTCTACCCTCATCAACCTTAGTCTTGTGTTTCATGGTGTTATCAATCAATGTTTCCTTGACTATATCATGAATCTCCTGCATTGCATAAGAAAAATCTTTAGCATATCCACTTCCCTTAAATCCATCCTTTAAGTCTCTTAGTTCATAGACTACTCTAGGATGTAGGCCATATACAATTTCAAAGGGACTCTTTCCTATGGACCTTTTTAGTGTCATTATATGTATACTTAGCATGTTCAATCAATTGATCCCATTGTTGATCATATTCTTTGGTCAAGCATCTTAAAATATTTCCAAGACTCCTATTTACTACCTCAGTTAGACCATTTGTCTGAGGATGGTATGCAGATCCAAAGGACAAATTGGTACCTAATATTTTCCAAAGAGTCTTCCAAAAGTGACTCATAATCTTGGTATCTCTATCTAACATTATGCTCAAGGGTAACCCATGAATCATGACTATCTCTTTGAAGAATAGAGAAGCTATTTGGTTGGCATCATTGGTTATCTTGCATGGAAAAAAATGAGCCACCTTACTAAATATGTCCACAATTACATAGCCACTATCCATTCCTTGTCTTGTCTTGGGTAACCCAACTACAAAGTCCATTCTCAAGCATTCTCATGGTCTAGTGGGAATAGGTAGTGGTTGATATAGGCCTGCATTTGAAGAAGTTCATTTGGCCTTTTGACACACAATGCAAATCTCACCATACTTCCTAACATCAATGTTCATTCTAGGCCAAAAGTATAATCTTTGAACAAGTTCTTGTGTCTTGATGATCCCAAAGTGACCACTTAATGCACCATTGTGCTGAATCAAATTCTCCCTTATAGCTGACTTCCCTTAAATAAAAGGTTACTTTGCAAGGTATATTCAGCATATTTGCTATGGAAATGATTCTTATGTTCAACACATACCTTGTAAATGTCTACAAAGTCTTCATCATCAGCATATAGATCTTTAAAGTGTTCTATTCCCATGCTATTTAATTGTATCTCTTTGATAGTGAGAGCTCTTCTATTCAAGGCATCTGCCACCTTTTTTAGTACTCCCTTCTTATGCTTGATGTTAAATGTGTATGCTTGTAGGTATTCAACCCACTTCATGTGCTTATGACTGAGTTTCTCTTGAGAGCTCAAGAATTTTAGAGCTTGGTTGTTTGAATAGACTATGAACTCCTTTGGAAGCAAATAATGCCTTCATTTCCTTAAGGCCTAAACTAGTGCATACATCTCAAGGTCATAAGAAGAATACTTCTTCTTAGCTTCACTCAACTTATCTAAATGAAAAGCCACTGGTCTACCCTCTTGCCTTAAAACAACTCTAATAGCCACATTGCTTGCATCACACTCTATGGTAAATAACTTCTCAAAGCTTGGCAAAACCAGAATAGGTTGAGTAGAAATATTTTTCTTCAACAAATCAAAGCTATTTTTAGCTTGTACATTCCAGAGAAACTTAATCTTCATGCCTCCTTTAATTGTGTTCAACATAGGACCACCAATAGCACTAAATTGCTTAATAAAATTTCTATAGTACTGAGAAAGGCCATGAAAACTTCTTACCTCTATTGTTGTCCTTAGAGTGGGCCAATTCTAGATGGCTTCCACTTTTCTAGTGTCCATTTTAATATTTCCATGAGATAGTACAAACCCAAGGTATACCAATTCTTGTCTCATGAATTCACATTTCTCCAAATTTATCATTAACCACTCATTATGCAGCCTCTTGATAACTGTATCTAGGTGTTGGAGATGCTCATCCTTTGTCTTGCTATAAATTAGTATATCATCAAGATATACCACTACTAATTTTCCAATTTAGTCCTTGAGGACTTCATTCATGAGCTTCATGAATGTGGAGAGGGAATTAGATAGTCCAAATGGCATGACAAGCCATTCACACAAACCTTCATTGGTTTTGAAGGCTATTTTCCACTCATCTCCCTCATGTATCCTAATTTGGTGATAACAACTCTTTAATTCTATCTTGGTAAAGTAGTTGGCTTCCCCTAGACAATCCATTACATGTTCAATCCTAGGCATAGGGAACATATACCTAATGGTTATCCTATTTATGGCCCTTGAATAAGTACAAAGCCTCAAAGTTCCTCCTTTTTTAGATTCTAGGACTATGGGTATGAAACATGGGCTAATGCTCTTTCCTATAAGACCTTGACTTAAAATCTCTTGGATTTGTCTATAAATTTCCACATTTTATTGAGGGGTCATCTTATAGGCTTCCTTATTGGGAAGGGTAGCTCCCGATATGAAGTCTATCCTATAACACCAGTGCAAAGCCTTAACACTAGTGCAAAGCCAACCCCTTCTCCCTCTTCCAAGGCTTCTAAGAACTCTTTCTCCCTCTTCCAAGGATTCTAAGAACATAGTACCTTTTCCTTATATCTCCCAACTAAGAACTCCACCCAAGCCTACTCATTCACTAAGACATGATGTCCTTTATTCAGCCATGTGACCTTGTAAGGACTGATGTGGGGTATCCTTGTCATTTTTAACTTGTTGACTTCTCTAACACAATGTTGTCAGTAGACCATGAGTCAATGATGACTGTACACACCTTGCCCATCATCTTACATTTTATTCTAAATAGGGACCTCCTCTGGCTTAGCTCTTCTTTAACAAACTCTTTGATCAATGTTATCCTCATCATGAGGTTCTCACCTTCCTCTAATGTTAGTGGCACCTAAGGGTTATTCACTACTGCATTTGTCTCCTCATGAACAATATTTACTCTCTTATCACCTCCTTGAGAAGTACTACCCTTCTTTGGACACCTATAAGAAGGGTGCCCCATTTGGTTACAATGGTAGCATTTCATGTTGGAAAAATAGTTTCCTCTTCTGTGTCCACCACTCCTTCCTCTAACATTAGAGCTCCTTCCTCTACTACCTCTACTAAAGCTTCCCTCTTTCTTCTTAGTGTATTTTATTTCTCCTTTGACTCTGAACTCCTTCCACCATAACCACTTCTTTTCCCTGTACTATCTCTTCCTCTACCTCTACCTCTTGAGGTACTAGAATCTTGCTTCTTTCTCAAATTATCCTCTACCTTGATTGCAAGTTGATGAAATTTTTGAATGGTGTCAAGAGTCATAAGACTCATCTCATGTTGGATGTTCCACTTGATCCCATTGAGGTATCTTTCCACCTTCACTTTCTCATCCTCTGCAACTCGGGATCTCATGCAAAGTTTTTGGAGCTCCTTGGTATATGACTTCACATGCAAGTATTTTTTCCTAAGAATTTGCCTCTTCTTATGGAGTTGGATTTCATAATCCTCTAGCACATATTCATCCTTGATTTTGGCTACCATTTCCTTCCATGTATAAATTGGATTCTTACCTTCTTTCTCCCTCTCATCTTGTAGAAACTTCCACCAAGTCAGTGCAGGACCTCTCAATCTAGCCTTGGCTACTTTGACCTTTTGAGCCTCTATGATTCCATCACACTCAAAAATAGTTCTATAGTCCTTCTATCCAATCTAGGACTATCTCTGGTTCCATCTTCCCATTGAAGATAGGAATGTCTTCTAATGCTTTTCAACTCAAGGATTTTAATGCCTTCAAAAATGGTTCTTCAACTAGTATTGGGTCTGGTTCAGGGACCTCATCCTCCAAAAGGATCTCCTTTTGTTTTCCATCTATCTTATCATTAGCTTCTTCAACCTTTACATCTACTTCATCCACCTTTAGCTCTAATTGAGCCAATCTTTCCCAGAGTATTCTATTCTCCTCTTCTTGGTCTTCCACCTTCTTGGCTAATTCAGTGTTAGTCACCATTGTATTATCTTCCACTGACTCAAACGATTTATTCTCTCCTAATAATTCAATAGGTTGCAACATCAACCACAAGCCTGATAAAAAATAATCTCTGATACAAAGAAGACCTTTCTTGTCTTCTTCCAAGGATTCTATTTAGACTTAGGTTTTCAACGTAAAGCTTTGCCAAAATCTTCTCTAAGATTTGATCTCTTTGTGTTAATGTTGAAGAACATTCACCTTAAATTTTTTCTTCAATCCTTCCCTACAGTTAGAACATTCCAAGTGCCATTCTCACACAAACTTTCAAATTGATTGTAGGGGTACCAAATACCTTGAAAACACTCCATATGTTCCCATTTTTATCCATTTTTATGGATCTCCAAACCCTTTTCAATCAGGTCCAAGAACTAGCTTTATGGAGGCCTAATTAGGCCTAGTTTCCTTATAGCCCTAGACAAGGTCTTTTCACCATTTCTTGTCCAAAATTCCCAAACAACCTAAAAATATATCTGGATATTTAGATACCCTTTTGGAAGATATTAAGGATTCAAAATGTTTTGGGTTCCTAGGGCATCCGTACATAGGCTTCCTATAATATAGGTCAAATAGGGCTAATAGGCCTGATTTCTAGAACCTCCCTATTTCTTTCTTGAAACTCAATTAGATGGATTGATCACCATCCCATCTCTCTAGTATGTCAAATACATATCATATACTTCTTGGAACTATGATTTTTTTATACTGTACTTCATTCCCCTATATGCAACCTTCAATTATTCACTGTCAAGCCTCTAACTGGGCACACTAAGCTCACCTAGGGATTGATGTTAAAAATAGAAACTTGACTCTTCATGACTCCTTCCTCTATATACATTATGTAAAAAGGCTCCACTACAAGATTCATCCACCTTTTTGAGGTTTCAATGGCTGAATCTCAAGTGGGAGCCATGAAAGCAAAAAATAGGCAAAAGGTAACCAGTAGACAGGCTAGTTCAAACTTATTTCTCACAACTTGAAGATTAAATCAAATAGTATAACACTATGAAAATCAAAGCCTTAAAACATACTACACTACTTGAATCCATAGATAACTCTTGAGCATTAATCCACTACAACACCATTAACATGCAAGAACAGTAGACTGTGCACTGTATATAGGAACTCTCCTCACTTGCTTACCAAAAGAACTTGATTAAAATACTCTCTACCTTGGGATTCAAGATTGAGAGAGTATAAGATGCTATTATCCACCTTTTTAGGCCATTTTAGTTCATTTCCTACTCCTATATTTTTGGGAATCCAATGTTGTCGAGTTGCATGCAACATTTGCAATAAATTACAAATGTTGTCATGACAACTTTTGGCATCTTTTACATTCATTAGGCCAACTAGAATATAGGGCCTCTATGCTATGTAGTTTGATTAAATAACACCATTAATGAACTTAAAAAATCTTGTTTACATCCCTCATGGGTTTAGGACACATTAAAAACCCATATCCCAACTTTAGACTTTCTAAGCCTAAATTAACGAAAACAACTAACAATGACTAATTCGTGACCTTAGTTCTAACACTAACTCACCTAGTCCACATGACCTACTAAGGCCTCAAAGAAAAATCACAACTATGAATTGGATAAGGTCATATACAAGCCAAACCTTAAGGGCTTTGAGGATTTCCTAGGTGCTCCTGCACCAACATTGTGGTGTTTCGCTACTTGTTTGAACTATCCTTAGTTGGATCCTCGCACGAATCTCTTCTTGTAATGCTCGCACTTGTCTCTACAGCTCTCTAACCTCAGGTGTTACAACACCAGCTCTTCCACCACGTTCCTTTTGTGGAGGCATTTTTATGATGCGTGCTGAAACCCTAGCCATGGTCCTGGTGCAAACTGCCTCACAGTCGGCGATCTGTTTACACACTCAAGAACTCCTACTTTGATACCACCTGATGAAGGATGCTCCCCTTAATACCACAAACACATAATAGACATAGAGAAAAAACAACAATAATATGCAAGAATAGAAAATTGGCTTCTTATTATCTCCACAAATGTGGAATTACAAATTTTCAGAATTGCAACATGCAAAGCCACATGGGCATTCCCTTACAATATTCTGTAGGACAAAGCCTTGAACTATTACCCAGATCTACTACCCAGAACTATTCTGAATTGCCTAAGACAATAATACAGCCTTCCTTATATAGGCAATTTTCCACCGCCTGGGAAGGTTCCAGAATTTTAGCCAATAAGGCCGACCAAACTTAGAATTATTTTATTTTACATTTTATTACATCATAGTCGGCTCAAGATAACCTTTGAAACCCGAACAAAAATTTGTAAGAAAATTATTTTCTACCATTTCAGGTTGCCCAACTTCTGAAGACCATAAGTCATCACCAGTTGACCTGATCGGCTATTATAACCCCATTTCAGAAACGCCACGAAGCGCTCTACAGGCTTGACTGGCGCAAGTGCCCGTCACCCAAATTTTTGACCTCATCCGGGGCCTCTAAAGCCTTCAAAACTGAGTTCAAAGTTTCTGTACCCTGCTGCCAATACCGAAAATCTTCAATATCTTCCAATATACACTTGATCTGGCAATGAAACTTTACTGGCAGACTTATATGACCAAAATGAACCTCCAAGAAAGAAATCAGATCATTCTGAGCACATACAAAAATTACCAAAAATAGTAACTTTCCATAAATAGCAGCTCTGCACAAAATAGCCCTTATTGAATACAAAAATAGAAATATTTTTGGGTGATGCAAGATTGCTCTTACACCTAGGATGCTCCTGCATCAGACACCTGGGGTAATTTGAGAAGTGACCCTGTCACGACTCAGGTGTGCAGAGGAAAACCAAGACGGCTAACCTCCTCCTTTGTCAGCCATGATGAATCTTCAACATGTCATCCTTTCCACTTGACCAGATCTTCTTCATATGTCCTGTTCCTTGTGCTTCTGCCAACACGACTGTCCAGTATATCTTCGATCTCCTTAGTGTCTGAACTAGTTGCTGGAATATTCCACTGTGCTGCTGTGATCTCATCTTCAACACCTCCTTCATGATACTCTGTCAGATTTGAAATGTTAAACACTAGTGAAATATTTAGCTCAGTAGGAAATTCTACCTCATATGCATTTCCTAAATCATGTTTCTTCAGTATCCTACATGGCCCAAACTTCTTCATTTTCAGCTTGTTATATGTACCAACTGGAAACCGCTCCTTCCGCAAATGAACCATAACTTCATCACCAACCTAAAATTCCTTATACCTCCTTTTCTCATCTGCCTTAGCCTTATATTATGTGTTCATCTTGGTAATATGCTTCCTCACCTCCCCATGGATGTTCTTCAAGTGTTCTACAAAATCTTCAGCTTCGGCACTACTTATTTCTCCTTTATCTATCTTCCTCAATTCAGATGCATTTCTTGGACTACTTCCATATACAATCTAGAACGGTGATTTACCAGTGCTCCTGTTGATAGAATTATTGTATGCAAATTCTGCCTGTGGTAAAATCAAATCCCATCCTGTTGGCTTATCTCCAACCAAACATCTCAGCAAATTTCCCAAACTTCTATTCACCACCTCTGTCTGCGCATCAGTCTGTGGATGATGTGATGAACTGAACTTCAAATCTATCTTCAACTTCTTCCATAATGTACGCCAGAAATATACAACAAACTTAGTGTCCCGATCTGAAACTATGGTCTTTGGCAAGCCATGAAGTCTCACTACTTCTCTGAAAAACAATTCTGCTACATGAACAACATCATTAGTCTTCTTGCAGGGAATGAAATGTGTCATCTTTAAAAATTTGTCAACCACTACAAAAATTGAATCATGTCCCCGCTGAGTCCTCGGTAAACCAAGAACAAAGTCCATGCTGATATCCTCCCAAGGATTCTCTGGTACAGGTAATGGCTTATACAACCCTGTATTCTACTTCACTCCTTTCGCCATCTGACATACTCTGCAACTTTGTACAAACTTCTTCACATCTTGTTACAATTGTGGCCAATAATAATTCTCACCAACCAAAGCAAGGGTTTTATCATGACTAAAATGTCCAGCCAATCCCCCACTATGCTTATCCTTGATGAGATTCTCCCTCATAGAACTTCGTGGAATGCACAACTAACTCCCTCTGAATAGCATATCATCCTGGATGATGAAATCCAACCATTTCGTCCTGTCTAGAGTAACAGGTTCTGTACAAGCTTTCCAAGCTTCACCAAAATCAGGATCCTCTGGATATAAATTCTTGAGTTCCTTGAACCCAACCACTTCAATTTGCATTTCTGTCAGCAATAGTTTCCTTCTGCTAAGAGCATTTTCAACCCTATTAGACTTTCCACTCCTGTGTTTCAAAACAAATGTATAACTCTGCAAAAACTCAACCCATTTCAAATGCCTTTGATTCAATTTTCCTTGACTATTCAAATATTGCAAAGCTTGATGATCAGTATACAAAACAAACTCCTTAGGAAGTAGATAATGTCTCCACTTCTTTAATGCCTGAACTATAGCATAAAATTCCTGATCATAAATAGAATATTTTCTCTTGGCATCATTTAACTTCTCACTGAAATAAGCAACAGGTTTACCTTCTTGGCTCATAACAGCTCCTATTGCAGTACCACTAGCATCACAATCTACTTGAAACACCTTATTAAAATCTGGAAGTGCTAAAACAGGTTGTTCTGTAACTTTTTATTTCAACAATTGAAAAATCATTTCTGCCCCATTAGTCCACTTAAACTCTTTTCTATCCCCTCTCATTGTTTCAGTCAAGGGTCCACAAATACTGCTAAAATTTTTGATAAATTTTTTGGAAAAGCTAGCTAGACCATGAAAAGATCTTACCTCAGTAGCACTCCTTGGAGTAGGCCATTCAAAGATAGCCTGTACCTTCTCTGGGTCCATTTTTAGACCTTCTGCTGAAACTATAAATCCCAAATACACTAACTCTTTCTTCACAAAACTGCACTTCTTCAAATTAATCAACAATTTCTCATCTCTCAACTTCTCAAACACCATATGAATATGCATCATATGTTCCTCCAATGTCTTGCTAAAAATCAAAATATCATCTAGGTAAACAATGACAAACTTACCCAGAAATTCTTTCAGGACCTCGTTCATGAGCCGCATGAAAGTGCTCGGTGCATTGATTAGCCCAAAAGGCATGACTAACCACTCATATAGTCCTTCCTTTGTCTTGAAGGTAGTCTTCCATTCATCTCCTTCTCTGATCTGAATCTGATGATATCCACTCTTCAGATCTATCTTTGAAAAATACAGAGCTCCACTCAAACAGTCCATAATATCATCCATTCGTTGCAATGGAAACCTGTACTTGATTGTGATCTTTTTTATTGCCCTAGAATCTGTACACATCCTCCATTCTCCATTCTTCTTTGGTGCTAATACCACTGGTACAGCACAGGGACTTAGACTCTCACGGATCAATCCTTTCTATAACAGTTCATGTACTTGTTTGTTCAACTCCTCACTTTCTGCAGGTGTCATTCTGTGTGCTGTCTTATTCAGCAAACTCGCTCCTGGGATCAAGTCCATCTGATGACTGATCTTCCTGACTGGCGGTAATCCATCAGGCACGTTATCGGATACAATATCCTGAAACTCATTCAACAAATCTGCAACTTCTACAGGAACATCTTCTACTTCCTCTTTACCATCTTTTGGAATTAAAGCAAAACATACATGATCATGCCTCATACCATCTAGGAAATTTCTTCCATCAACAAAAGTTATCCTTGCATTACCACATACCTTTTCTTCGGTCTCCTTCAATGGTTTTAGGTTATGTCGCACTCCATCCTTTGTCAGAGAATAGGTATTCACACGACCATCATGTACAACACATCTGTCAAACTGCCATGTTCTTCCCAACAACATATGACATGCATCCATAGATATGATATCACACAATACCTCATCTTGGTATCCGCCAACCTTGAACTTCACCAGGCATTGTTCATTGACCATGACCTTGTGGTCATCCTGTACCCAGGCAATCTGATATGGATGTGGGTGTTTCTGTCTCTTGAGCTTCAACTTTGTCACCATCTCTTCTGATACCAAATTGTTAGTGCTTCCACTATCGATAATCACATCACAACATTTACCTTCACACTTGCACCTGGTGCGAAATAGGCTCCTCCTTTTCTCAGGTTCATTCTCACCACTCAACAGGACTCTTCTGTTAATCAACGTTTCTCCTTTTTTAGCATCTTCAAAATTTGATGATCTGGCATCTTCATGTACATGTGCAACTCTGGCCTGGCCTTCATTTCTCCTGTTTGTTCTGCCTTGGCACTGAGGACATTCAAATTCCCTATGACCTTCTTCTCCACAGTGAAAACATGTTCCCTGGAAGCCTCCTCTTCCAGATCCTTGTCCTCTTCCTCTTCCTCTCTGATCTCTATTATTCTGATCCTGGAAGTGATTGGAATTATTTCCACACTGATTCTGACTGCTACTAGCCTCATCCTTCTTTTTTGGATCTTCATTTCGGCCACCATATGACCATCCACCAGATTGTCCACCGTGACCTCTTCCATTTTGTCTACTCTCGAACTTCTTGTTCAGCTTTTCCTCTATTTTTGGGCAAATTGGTATGCCTCCTCAATGCTGTTCATTTGAACTAGATTCAACTCCTCCTGAATGCTTTGCCTTAACCCATTAAGGTATCGGGCAACTTTCTCCTTATCAGCTTTTGCCTGGCCTGTTCTGATGAGGAGTCGATAGAACTCCTCTGTATACTCCTGAACAGATCTTCCTGCTTGCTTCAAACTTTGCATTTTCTTTAATAGATCAAGCTCATAATCAACAGGAATGAACTGTCGCTTTAATTTATCCACCATCTGATCCCATCTTGTGATTTTATCTTTCCCTCTTCTATTTTGCTCCAATTGAATTTCTTGCCACCAGATCTTCGCATGACCTTTCAGTCTGGCCTTCGCAAATTTTACCCTATCAAGATCCTCAACATCTTCATACTCAAAATATTCCTCACATTCATTGATCCAGTCGATCAATTCCTCTCGGTTAAGATTTCCAGAAAATGTAGGAACCTCAATCTTAGGTCTTTTCCCAATCTTGGAAATCGCCCGGAAAAGTCTTTCTTCCTCCTGGTTCACAACTTTAGCTTCTCCTTCTTGATATTCTTCTTCGGCTTCATCCTCGCTTTCATCTCTGACATTAAGATTCATTCCTCTATGAATCTCTTCTTGTAATGCTCGCACTTGTCTCTGCAGCTCTCTAACCTCAGGTGTTACAACACCAGCTCTTCCGCCACGTTCCCTTTGTGGATGCATTTTCGTGATGCGCACTGAAACCCTAGCCACGGTCCTGGTGCAAACTACCTCACAGTCAGTGATCTGTTTACACACTCAAGAACTCCTGCTCTGATACCACCTGATGAAGGGTGCTCCCCTTAATACCAGAAACACATAACAGACATAGAGAAACAACAACAATAATATGCAAGAACAGAAAATTGGCTTCTTATTATCTCCACAAATGTGGAATTACAAATTTTCAGAATTACAACATCCAAAGCCACATGGGCATTCCCTTACAATATTCTGTAGGACAAAGCCTCAAACTATTACCCAGATCTACTACCCAGAACTATTCTGAACTGCCTAAGACAATAATACAACCTTCCTTATATAGGCAATTTTCCACCGCCTGGGAAGGTTCCAGAATTTTAGCTAATAAGGTCGACCAAACTTAGAATTATTTTATTTTACAGTTTATTACATCATAGTCGACTCAAGATAACCTTTGAAACTCGAACAAAAATTTGCAAGAAAATTATTTTCTGCCATTTCAGGTTGCCCAACTTCTGAAGACCATAAGTCATCACCAGTTGACCCGATCGGCTATTATAACCCCATTTTGGAAACGCCACAAAGCGCTCTACAGGCTTGATTGGCGCAAGCGCCTGTCACCCAAATTTT
Source organism: Chamaecyparis obtusa (assembly GCA_027943335.1). NCBI lineage: Eukaryota > Viridiplantae > Streptophyta > Pinopsida > Cupressales > Cupressaceae > Chamaecyparis > Chamaecyparis obtusa. The sequence goes on from BSBK01012844.1 coordinate 29,832, forward strand.
TGACCTCATCTGGGGCCTCTAAAGCCTTCAAAATTGAGTTCAAAGTTTCTGTACCCTGCTGCCAATACTGAAAATCTTCAATATCTTCCAATATACACTTGATCTGGCAATGAAACTTTATTGGCAGACTTATATGACCAAAATGAACCTCCAAGAAAGAAATTAGATCATTCTGAGCACATACAAAAATTACCAAAAATAGTAACTTTCCATAAATAGCAGCTCTACACAAAATAGCCCTTATTGAATACAAAAACAAAAATATTTTTGGGTGATGCAAGATTGCTCTTACACCCAGGATGCTCCTGTATCATTCATCCTTTTTAATTTGAATATTCATCAATTTGTTTAGCAGGATACTCACATCTATTCTCTTGGAAAACTTTTCCATGAAAGCTAATTTGAAGTCCTCCCATGAAGAAATAGAATTTGCTGGTAGTGAATAGAACCAAACCCTGACATCATCCTTCAATGTCTGAACCAGCAACTTCATGATAACATCTTCATGGAAAATCTCAAAATCTCCCATCAAATCAACAAACTCTTGTAGATTCTCAGATGCTGAATCTGATTGTTTCCCTCTAAACTCTTTCAAATGCTTCCTAATCTTGATAGGAATCTCATTCGGAAAACCATGTATGCCATCAAAACATAATGGCATGTACCGCTATATAGAAAAACCTCCACTTGAATCCATTATGGACTACACCTCCTCTTAATGAGGTTTTCAGATTTTAGTGAAAAATAACTTATGCAGCCGTAAAAATTCTTATACATACATACTCCTCCAATGATACAACCCAGATTTTGAAGAAGTCTAGAAGAATATGTAGACCAAAAATTCTATAATCCTTTTATGTGGTGACTTTTTCACCGAATAGGATTACACAAATATAAATTATCTAATGAAAAATACCTGGTAAATTCTTGATGCTACAATCCTTCTTTGGCTGGAAATGATGGCAAGTTTCAAAGCTCACTTCAAAGCTCCATCAGATTTCTTTTGTGTAGAGCTGCCATTTCCTTGGAGAGGAAAGATACTTTATCTCTATTTTTGATACTTCTTCCAGCCAACACAAACTTCACCAGAATTTCAAAAACTGTTTATCAAAGCTGAATACATCATATCTTCATTCTGAACTTTGCACTGATCAAACACAGGATCTTAGAGTCGCCACTCACAACTTGGTGAGATGATTTGAAATCTTTTTAAACTGACTCTTTACACTTTCAATGGAAACCACTGGATATGATAAACAAGCTGGCCAGGAGTCAAGCTCTACTCATACCCGCATTGTTTATAACTGATTTATAACACCAGAGATATCAATTGATTTAAATAGCCAGGTCAGGAGTCTAGCTCAACTTGGAACCTACATTATTTTCTTATGATTACAATCCCTATTCCCCAGCGGAGTCGCCATTTTTTTGGTGCCTGAAAAGGAGTTTACACTCAAAGAGACACCAATATGCCTATGATGGATATTAAGGATTGGTTAGTTCCAAATGTAGGCAATCTATAGGCAACTGGACCAACTATAGGGATGGATAGTCCCTCTTCTGCTTCTGGCTCTATGAAACCAAGGCGGGTACACCTGATCCAATAGTATTTAACTCTTAACTGATAGTCTTAACTCTGCCCCCTATTTCTTTATTGTATCTTTTAACAAATAAAAATAGTGAGAGAATACTAAACAACAACCTATTGTTCATTGATCCTCCATCACTGGGTAGGACAATACATAAAAGTAAATGAAAGTAAAGTACTAGTAATGATTAAGGTTTTCTTTGTAGAATATAAACAATCATGCAACACATGTATCAGTACAGGGGATACTGGCTCATGATCAGTGCCTCATCCATTGGGCATCACACTTGAAACAGACATGAAATACAAGAACAACTACTAGATTCATCTGAGAAACCAAGCCATAAACATAATCAAACATCTTTTACACTGCTTACAAACATCCTTCCTGATTGAACCAAAAGAATCTGTGCTTCACTCAGAGGCTTTTAACCTAATCCTGGATCAAGGCTGAGAAACAAAACACATACACCAATAACCTAATGCAATGAGTCAGAAAACTTAGAATTCATCAAGAACAACTGAAGGAGAGATCCAAGAATGAGTAACTGTATTAAGTATATGGGTTCAAATCCCTGTATTACAAACTGATTCAGTGATACCATAGACAATATGCAAAGGATATAGAAGTTTTCTTCCTAATACTAATACAGAAAGCAAAAATGGTTACAACCTGGACTGGAGATACACACTTGCCTTTCAGCCTCCTATGTTAAGAAAATACAGCCAGTCTTTTCAAAATGGTTACAAAATTCACTTTATAGAAATAGGGATACACAAAAATATCAATTAGGGAAAACCTAGGGCAACACTAGTCAACCCTAAGACTTCTCCAAAATATCTGAAAACAAATCTGATTACATTTCATTCCAGAAACATCCTTACAAAATATCTATAATTGTTTACCTAAAATTGACCTCAGATGACACAGTCCATTACTGCTCTCACCAACCTTCTCAAATATGAAAATAAATTCCACCATTGCATTCCTCATTCTGAGCCGATTCTGGAAACATATAATATCGATATATTTGGCCAAAAAATAAGCCCTAGGTGCCAATTTTCGTCAGAAGACTATTTTATTTAAATATTTGAATTTTTATAAAGTGTAGAATTTATTATTTCGAAATCATATTATGCAAACATTTGAATTTGAAAATGGGTCCACATGCCACTTGTCACATTCTGACTAGCTCACAAATCCACCTCATTGCCTTATTGGACTACCAGCACATCCTTTCACCACATGTCACTCTCTGATTGGCTCCTCTGTTTGACCAAGCACCTATTTGCCATCTCACCTTGGGACATGTGTCACCCCCTCATTAATCCACTATGTTAACCTTCATGCATCTTTGTCTTTACACTTTAGCGACAACCACTCAAGATCGACACACATCCCAAGGCAGCTGACCAACTGCTCAATACCCTGCCTCATCATCTCTAGTGCCACTTGTTTGTATTTTGATTCGTCTATAGATCTAACTAGGTGTCCAACTGTAGATTCATTCCATGTCATCATCGTGCCACATGGCACTTTGTCACTGAACCGCTTAGATTAACCAGTGAGCAAATTTCCTTCACAGATCAGCAACCATCGTTGATCTGGCACAGATGCCAAGATCTGAATGGACCTCTACTTTATATATTTTATTAAAATATAATTACTTGACCAGTTGGGCCCACGATCCATGTCATTATCAAACTAGCATCTCAGTTTTCATGGATGTGAGAAGACCCTATGTGGGCCTACATTGTAATGAGCTGCCCCACCTTCCCTTTCCATTCACTTTACCATTACTTTTGGGTGTCTTTCTTTTAAACATTTCAAACACACTATGCGGGACAAATGTGGGATATCTCCCCTTAACACAGTCCGCTATTCCAAAACACCTGCAGAAAACTTAATGAAAAAGACACACTCCATATTCTTCATAATGCACAACATCATCGTATTGAAACCCCTACATCCTCACTTGAGCAGCAACAACCTAAGCCCCTTTCTTCCATGACATGCACTGCACCAAGGAAACTCACGGCTTGCAGCCTAGTGCGTGACATCTTCTTCACAAATTTGATGTGTTCCCTCAGTATGTACATTACTTCCCTATGTGTGAGTGAGCAATATATGGGCACTATGTATGTTTATCATAGCATACCTTTGATATCTGCATTCAACCAATCCATAAGTTTAACAAATCTTGGCGTTATCTGGCAGCAAACAAATCTACACTCCCATAACAAAATCAAAGGAGGCTGAAATTGGTGTGTCAAGCTCTCAACTTGGTGGCTTGCATCAGCCATAAACACCACAACACCCACTATACTGGATACCACAAGCCCTGCCCCTATCAATCCGCACATGGAGCTCACAAAGTGGAGTGTGTAGAAGCATACACATTCCCTCAAAGAATGCACAGCAGAGAATGTGCGGCCTCCAACTTTTTGTGAAACGCCACCAGTCCCCTACCTTAGCACCTCCAAAAATGTGCAGCTTCACCTCTCTTCATTTGGTGCATCTATTTTATTTGTGCTTGGGCACTTGTGCTCATTACACACCTTCCCTCTTGGCTCATACATTGCACCCTTCATTACATTTGTTTTATACTGGTCACCTCCCTTGTGTAAACTACATTCATTTGTGCCAGTTCTCATCAATGGTGAATCAGATTAAAAAATTGTATGATATTGAAGGAGCATACCGAGCCACTATTGAGAATATCATAAGTAGGCTCATAGAGCTTGTACATAGGAAGGATGCAGTGGCAGCAGGTTGTTATGTATGTTGCACCCCTATGAGGAGTGTGCAATCCATTTGAAGGAGTGCGTGACATCTTTTGAAAAGACCTTGCATCAAATCTTTAAAGTGTCATTTGTAGGTTCCATGGCTTCATTACTTAAAAATGATACCTTTCTTGCAAACCAAGCAATGGTAACATGCACTCGGAGTTAATTTATGGTGGAAAGTTTCAAAACACAACCTATTAGAGGGCAGAAGCAACATGTTGGTATAATATTTAGTGTCTTGTAAGCTCTACAAAACCATGAAGCAAGGTCCTCCAAATTTTCGGTCACAACACTTCTGATATACAACAGTTTGATATCGATTGTAACCAATGATTTTGTTGTAGTGCCAGTCATCAACCCACCAGTATATTGCACACCCTTTTAAAATTCAAATTACCTCTGGCAACTTCATTTACCTGTACATTCATATTCTTAATCTCTTTCTCCTGTCTGTGAAGCTATTTGGGTCCAGAGTGGGCCCGGCTAAATTTTTTTTGGTTCCCAGTCAAAATTTCACCCATAACACTCTCAGGCACAAATTTCACGATCTGGGCATCGATCTAAAAATGCCAAAGCATATCATCTGGATCATCCGGCAAACATTGCCTGAGCATTCCAAATGGCCCGTTTGATCAACCTGGAAAACTAGTCAAAACAACTTTTCACGTCCCGCCACTTTGCACATTTGAAGATTATAGTTCATCCTTTGACCCTACAAAATTTTATATTTTTCCTCCACCGGGGCATAAGGAATTTTAATCGTGCAAAATGATTAAAATATTTCAGGATAAAATCCGGCTAGGCGTACCTTTTTTCAAAAAATGAAAAGATGCCTCGGAACTTGAAATTTTAACCAGTGTTAGATCAATATTCATCATAAACAATGCAACTGACGGAACTCAGTTTTGACATCCCAACGAAAAGATATAACAATTTGAAGTTGACAATCCACAGAGGTGAGACATGACACAGTTGACAACAAATATTTTAATCGTTTTGATTGAATTTAAAAAGTAGGCAAATGGATTGGCAGAGGTCTAAAACTTTGGCCACATGAAGTATCTGAAAAATGCAACAGAGTGCAAAAGGAATTTCTTTAATAAGTGCAATGAGCCAAAAATGACAGGAGGTCAAAGTCAGGGATTTAGTTTGAAGACATAGTGAAACTTGTAGACTTGTGTGAATAGCTCCAGGAGATAGCATTGCTCTTATAGCAAATGGATTCTTCAAGAGTTGAAACTCCTATCGGGACAAGTGTTTGCAACATGCTTCGTGACGCAAAAGGAAAAAAGGTCATAGGACTCTCTGGCTGAAAGTTATAAGGGGTCAAACAGGGCGACAAATCACTGTCGGCAGAACACAACACACAACTTGCAAAAGTTGCAAACGAAAATACCTTTGAAAACCCATCAAACAGATTGGTACAAGGGTCAAATTTGGAGCATAAGAAGTACTTCATGCCTACAATGTAATGGAGAAAACCATTCGATTAGGAGTGCAACTGGGAAAAAGTTATAAGCATGCAAAGTAGTGTCCTGACAAGCAGTTACACTATTCAGCAATGCAATCAGTAGAAATTGCCTATAGAATGGCCCTTGAAAAGTGATCAAACGGATTCACAATAACTTAAAAATTGGAACACATGAACCATTTTCACCATAGATCACAGATCAATAATCAATTTGCATGGATTGATCCCTGGGTAAAAGATGCAGGCCTCCAAATAGGGCTCTTGACAAGAAAAGCTCCAAGTGACAAACTGCAAGTTTTAGTGAACTCCTCAAAATGGGTACTTACCAAATCAACTCAAACTGAAAATTGAAAGTTGCAAACCACTGAACGTGCTGAATGAAGAGTGTTCCAAGCATTTAAAGGCTCATATCACTTGATTTCAAATTGGCCCAAAATCAGGACCACTCAAAGCAACATCATCAAACTGACCTTCCAAAGTGAAAAGAGCACTTCATTGCAAAAATTCACATAGGGGACCCAAAAATGCCTTCGTCATTTTTGAGCCCCAACAATATCCATTTTAGGCATCAACACAGTGATGAACTACAACTGATCTGAATACATTGTATAACTTGAAGATCTATGATTTAAGATCACTGAGTTGCTAATTAGATATGTAAGATGGTTAAATCGGTAATATGTTGTCATTGATGTCAACTTGTTTTGACAGTACTTATCTTGTAAGTTACTATACCCAAACATCTGTAGAAGAAGAAGAAAAGAGATGAAGAACATAATATATCTACAGGAGGAAGATGGATATGATAGATAAGGATAAGGAATACATTGGGTAACTTATGGATGAGTCTATGACCTTATGTTATTGACTTGATTATGTTGCATTCATCTATGATGAAGGATAGAGAAAAATGCACAAGGAAGTGTTGTCAATTAAAGAACCATTTCAGTATACATCGACATAGTGTAGTGTATACCAATCATAGTACAAACCAAGCCTATGTTCACCAACACATTTCTTTGTTAACCGAGTAGAAGAAAAGAACTAAATGACTAGTTTAGCTGATGAAGTTGATGAGCTATAAAGTACATCAAAATCAGAGATGAAGATAATGTTTTTTATGAAGATCGATGGCTAACACAATTCAAAGAAGATCTAATGGATTGAAACAAAATGAGTTATTGACACAACAATTGAGGAAGGTTTAAGTGACAAAGTCAACAAAGGAGATTAAGCAACAAAATCTGATGGATGGAATTAAAACAGTTTACTCGTCTATTTAAGAGACTGGGATTTCATGATGAAATCATTTCAAAAGAAGGAGATTGTAGATGGTATCACGTGAACAAGCTTCATGCATGCCTGATCAGACTGGTTAAGGAGAACTGAACTACAGAGATTACCAAGCATCAGAAAACTATTACTGAGTGATAGTAAGTTACTAAATATTGATTGAAACACAATTAAAATATTGATCAGAAGATTTGAATGAGCTTAACGTAGATCTGATAATTTGCAATTGAAGTTGTGTTGTAATTAGATCAACTATTGTTACATTTTAACCATTGTAAACAAAGAAATCTCTTAACAAAGTGGACTAGAAAGTCTTGTAATGTCATTCATAGAGTGTACATTTGTTATCCTATCAACCCCATAGTGAATTTTGGTTGGACAATAATGGTTGGTCTAAAATCCTCTAACAAGGTCACACCTCATAGTGTGTTTGTAACCTTTAACATGGTTGGGTCTTCACCAACCTCACTTCATAAGAGTGAACAATTTTTTGGGTTGCCACTCCCAGGTGGTTTTTCCCTTCACAGGGTTTCCACGTTAAATCTTTTGTGTTATGTGTTGATTGTGATGATTGTTTGTTATCATACTTTGCATGTTACATATTGGATTTGATCGGTAATCATTATATGTTATTAACTGATAATCAGTAAAAGCACATACATAATACTATTTTAGTGTATCAAGCTGTAAAAGTTTTAGCAAATTGTTTTGGATATACATTTTGTGATTGGGACTGTGGATAATTGATTCACCCCCCTCTTAGTTATTCTAAAAATTGGTATCAGAGCATTGGTTTCTTGGAATAGAGTTTTAAGGACTTTAGCATATAGATTTCAAAATGTATAAGAGGGAAGTGCCAAAGATTAACAAAGATATCTTCACAATATGGCAAAGTCAAATGAAGCTGCATGTATCTGGAATTGGGAATTCTACCTTGACACTAATGGAGAATGGTTACATTGCACCACCCATTGGTCCCTTGACCCTTGATCAACTGAGAGACAGGCATGAACATAATGTTACTATGATGGAGATTGTTGCTACCTATACCGATGCCAAATTTGAAGATATTAAAAAATGCACTACTGTTAAAGCCATGTGAAATAAACTTGCTCAAGTTTATAGTGGTGGTGTGAATGTCAAAAGAGCCAGATATGAAAGCTTAAGGGGAAGATTCGATGACATGAAGATGAAGGAAGGAGAAAATATTGTGCAGTATACAAATATATTGAAAGAGGTAGTACATGATATTAGAGCATCTGATGGTGTTATTGATGAAGAGATAGTGGTAAGAAAAGTTCTCAGAACCTTATTGCTAGTTTATGTAATTAGAATATCTACAATTCATGAAAAAAGGTCTGCATCTGGTAACAACCTTACTCTTGATAATCTGATTGGTAAGCTTACAACCTTTGAACTGAATAACTTTGACAATAGTGTTGTACCATCTATTGAATCTACTTTTATGTCTTATTTGAAGATTGGTAAGTCTAGTAGCAAAAATAAGAATGATGATAGTGATAGCAATACTGATGATGAGCTTGATGAGCTTGAAGTTGTTATGGCCAGAAGGTTACCTAAAGGTAAAGAAAGGTATAGAGGTAAATTACCTTTAGCATGCTTTAATTGTAAAGAGGTTGGTCATATTACTACTAGATATCCACATAGGAAAGATGATGATAGAAACAAAGACCGATCTAGTGAAGGAAGCTATGGGAGAAGAGGCAACAGAAGTTACCGACACTACAATAGAGACAACGAAGACAATAATGATAAAGGGAAGAAGGTGTGCTACATTGCAAAAGATGATGTCACCAATACCAACATTCATGAAGATGTGGAGGTAGTATTTGTCACAATAAAGGATGAATCAAAAGAAGATGAGAGGTATGCAGAGACAACACTTATCTCTAAGGTTAATAAGAATGATACATGGATTATAGATAGTGGCAGTACACATCACATGACTGGTGATGAAGAGAAATTTGATCATCTTGAAGAACACAATGGAGGATCTATTAGAATGGGTAATGATGCACCCTATATGGTTAGAGGAAAATTATCTCTAATGATAAATGATAAGATTATATGTGATAATGCTTATTGGGTAAAAGGTCTAAACTATAATTTGCTAAGTGTGGAACAGCTGAACAATTTAGGCCACCGAGTTTCTTTTGAGAGCAAGAAAGTGAAGATATATGATGATGGAGGAAGACTCATTGGAACTGGATCACAATCAAGAGGTAATCTATTTTATCTTGATAATGATCAATATTCTTGTTTAATGATGAAAGATGAAGATGCATGGTTCTGGCATAAGAGGTTATGTCATGTGAATTTTGATAGCATGATTAAGATCAGTAAAAAGAAAAAGGTTAGAGGTCTACCTAACTTATCTAAGCTTGATCATGTTATGTGTCATGAATATCAAAAAGGTAAAATGACAAAATCTAGTTTCAAAAGAAAAGATTATTCAACAAAGAAATTACTTGAGTTAGTGCATACCGACCTATGTGGTCCTATGAGAACTCAAAGTTACTATGGAGATAGATACTTTATTCTCTTTTTTGATGATTATAAAAGATTAATGACAGTCATGTTCTTGAAGGAAAAATCAGAGGCATTTAAGATGTTCAAGTGGTATAAAGCAAAAGTTGAGAAAGAGACTGGTAAAGAACTGAAATGTGATGAATGGTGCTCCACTTAATACCACAAATACATAACAAAAATAGAGAAATAACAACAACCATATGCAAGAACATAAAATTGGCTTCTTATTATCTCCACAAATGTGGAATTACAAACTTTCAGAATTACAATATGCAAAGCCACATGGGCATTCCCTTACAATATTCTGTAGGACAAAGCCTCGAATCAGTACCCAGATCTACTACCTAGACTTTCCCTAGACAACACTATGGACCTTCTTTATATAGGCATTTTTCACCACCCGAGAAGGTTCCAAAAATTTATCCCTTAGGGCTGACCAAACTTAGAATTATTTTATTTTTCAATTTATTACATCAGAGTCAGCTCAAAATAACTTTTGAAACCCGAACAAAATTTTTGAAGGAAAATTATTTTCAGCAATTTCAAGTGACCTGACTTTTGGAGACCATAAGTCATCACCAGTTGACCCGATTGACTATTATAAACCCATTTTAGAAAGGACACGAAGTGCTCTATAGGATTGACTCATGCAAGCACCTATCTCCCAAGTTTTTGACCTCATCTAGAGCCTGTAAAGCCTTCAAAACTAAGTTCAAAGTTTTTGTACCCTACTGCCAATACCAAAAATCTTCAATATCTTCAAAACTAGACCTGATCTAGCCATGAAACTTTACTGGCAGGCTTATACGACTGAGATGAACATCCACATGTAAAATTAGAACATTCTAAGATTTATGACCAACTTACTAAAAGATATCAAGTTTCCATAAATAGCAGTTGTGCAGAAGATAGCCCTTATTGAATACAAAAACATAAATATTTTTGGGTGATGCAAGATTGCTCTTACACCCAGGATGCTCTTGCATCAGACACTCGGGGTAATTTGTGAAGTGACCCTGTCACGACTCAGGTGTGTAGAGGAAAACCAAGATGGTTAACCTCATCCTTTTTTAGTCATGATGAATCTTCAATAGTTCATCCTTTCCACTTAAGACCAGATATTCTTCATATGTCCTATTCCTTGTGCTTTTGCCAACATGACTATCCAGTATATCATCAATCTCTTTGGTATCTAAACTAGTTGCTGGAATACTCCACTGTGTTGTTGTGATCTCATCTTCAACACCTCCCTCATGATACTCTATTAGATCTAAAATGTTAAACACTATTGAAATATTTAGCTCATTAGGCAATTCTACTCCATATGCATTTCTTGAATCATGCTTCTTTAGTATTTTACATGGCCCAAACTTCTTCATTTTCAATTTGTTATATGTATGAACTAGAAATAGCTCCTTCCACAAATGAACCATGACTTCATCTCTGACCTAAAATTTCTTATGCCTCCTTTTCACATCTACCTTAGCCTTATACTACACATTCATCTTAGTAATATGCTTCCTCACCTCCTCATGGATGTTCTTCAAGTGTTCTGCAAAATCCTCAGCTTCATCACTACTTATTTCTCCTTTATCTATCTTTCTCAACTCAGATGAATTTCTTGGACTACTCCCATATACAATCTGGAATGGTGATTTACCAGTGCTCCTGCTGACAGAATTATTGTATGCAAATTCTGCCCGTGGTAAAATCAAATCCCATTCTGTTGGCTTATCTCTAGCCAAATATTTTAACAAATTTCCCAAACTCCTATTCACCACCTCTGTCTATCCATCAGTCTGTAGATGATGTGATGAGCTAAACTTCAAATCTATCTTCAACTTCTTCCATAATGTATGCTAGGAATATCCAACAAACTTAGTGTCCCTATCTGAAACTATACACTTTGGAAAACCATGTAGTCTCACCACTTCTCTAAAAAATAATTCCGCTACATGAAGAAAATCACTAGTCTTCTTCCAGGGAATAAAATGTACCATTTTTGAAAATCTGTCAACTATCACAAAAATTGAATCATGTCCCCATTGTGTCCTTGGTAAACCAAGAACAAAGTCTATACTGATATCCTCCCAAGGCTTCTCTGGTATAGGTAATGGCTGATACAACCCTGTATTCTACTTCACTCCTTTCACCATCTGACATACTCTGTAATTCTATACAAACTTCTTGACATCTTGCTACAACTGTGGCCAATAATAATTCTCACTGACCAAAGAAAGGGTTTTATCATGACCAAAATGTCCAACCAATCTTCTACTATGCTTCTCTTTGATGATATTGTCCCTCATAGAACTTCATGGAATGTACAACTGACTCCCTCTGAATAGCATATCATCTTGGATGATAAAATCTAGCCACTTTGTTCTATCTAGAGTAACAAGTTCTTTACAAGCTTTCCAAGCTTCACCAAAATTAGGATCCTCTAGATAAAAATTCTTGAGTTCCCTAAACCCAACCACCTCAATCTACATCTCTGTCAACAATAGTTGCCTTCTACTAAGCGCATCTGCAACCCTGTTAGACTTTCCACTTTTGTGTTTCAAAACAAATGTATAACTTTGCAAAAACTCAACCCATTTCAAATGCCTTTGATTCAACTTTCCTTGACTATTCAAATATTGCAAAGCTTGATGATCAGTATACAAAACAAACTCCTTAGGAAGTAGATAATGTCTCCACTTCTTCAATGCCTAAACTATAGCATAAAATTTCTGATCATAAAAAAAGTATTTTCTCTTAGCATCATTTAATTTCTCACTAAAATAAGAAATAGGTTTACCTTCATGGCTCATAAAAACTCCTATTGCAGTACCACTAGCATCACAATCTACTTGAAACACCTTATTAAAATCCAGAAGTGCTAAAATAGGTTGTTCTATAACTTTTTGTTTCAACAGTTTAAAACTCTTATCTTCCCTATTAGTCCACTTGAACTCTTTTCTATCCCCTCTCATTGTTTCACTCAAGGGTCCATAAGTATTGCTAAAATTTATAATAAAATTTCTATAAAAGCTAGCCAAACCATGAAAAGATCTTACCTTAGTAGCACTCCTTGGAGTAGGCCATTCAAGGATATCTTGTACCTTCTCTGGGTCTATTTTAGACCTTCTGTTGAACCTACAAACCCCAAATACACTAACTCTTTCTTCACAAAACTGCACATCTTTAAATTAATCAACAATTTCTCATCTCTCAGCTTCTCAAACACCACATGAATATGCATCATATTCTCTTCCAATGTCTTACTAAAGATCAAAATATCATCTAGGTACATAATGACAAACTTACCTAGAAATTCTTTCAGAGCCTCATTCATGAGCAACATGAAAGTGCTCAGTGCATTGGTTAGCCCAAAAGGCATGACTAACCATTCATACAGTCCTTCCTTTGTCTTGAAGGTAGTCTTTCATTCATATCCTTTTCTGATCTAAATCTGGTGATATCCACTCTTCAGATCTATTTTTGACAAATACACAGCTCCACTCAAACAATCTATAATATCATCCATTCATGGCAATGGAAACCTATACTTGATTATGATCTTGTTTATTGCTCTAGAATCTATACAAATCCTCCATTCTCCATTATTCTTTGGTGCTAATACCCCTGGTACATCATATTGACTCAGACTCTCTCAACTCAACCCCTTCTGCAATAACTCATGTACTTGTCTATTCAACTCTTCACTTTCTGTTGCTATCATTCAGTGTGCTGCCTTGTTTGGAAAATTGGCTCCTGGAATCAAATCCATTTGATGATTGATCTTCCTTACCAGTGGTAATCCATCAGGTACATTATCAGATACAATATTCTAAAACTCATTCAACAAATCTGCAACCTCTATAGGTACATCCTCTACTTGCTCTTTACTAGCTTTTGGAATTAAAGAAAAATAGACATGCTCATGCCTCATACCATCTAGGAATTTTCTTCCATCAACAAAATTTATTCTTTCATTACCACATACCTTTTCTTCAATTTCCTTCAATGGCTTTAGCTTATGTCGCACTCCATCCTTTGTCAGGGAATAGGTATTCGCATGACCATCGTGTACAACACATCTGTCAAACTACAATGGCCTACCCAACAACATGTGACATGCATCCATAGGTATGATATCACATAGTACCTCATCATGGTACCCACCAATCTTGAACTTTACTAGGCACTGTTCACTGACCATGACCTTGTGGTCATCTTGCACCTAGGCAATCCGATATGGATGTGGGTGTTTCTATCTCTTGAGCTTCAACTTTTTCACGATCTCTTCTGACACTAAATTGTTAGTGCTTCCACTATCAATAATCACATCACAACATTTACCCTCATACTTGCATCTAGTGTGAAATAGGCTCCTCGTTTGTTCAAATTCATTCTCACCACTCAGTAGGACTCTTCTGTTAATCAACATTTCTCCTCTTTTAGCATCTTAAGAATTTGAGGATCTCTTATCTTCATCTACATGTGCCACTCTAGCCTAGCCTTCATTCCTCCTATCCATCCTTCCTTAGCATTGAGGAAATTCAAATGCCCTATGAATTTCTTCTCCATAGTGAAAGCATGTTCCATAGAAGCCTCCTCTTCCCGAACCTTGTGCTCTTCCTCTTCCTCTCTAATCTCTATTGTTCTGATCTTGGAAACAATTGGAATTATTTCCTCTCTAATTTTCACTACTACTGGCCTCATCCTTCTATTTTAAAATCTTCATTTGGGCCTTGATATGACCATCCACCAGATCATCGACTATGACCCCTTCCATTTTCTCTACTCTCAAAATTCTTGTTTAGCTTTTCCTCTACTTTTAGGGCAAATTGGTATGCCTCTTCAATACTATTCATTCGAACCAGATTCAGCTCCTCCTAAATGCTCGACCTTAACCCATTAAGGTAATGGGAAAATTTCTCCTTGTCAGCTTTTACATGGCCTGTTCTGATGAGGATTTGATAGAACTCCTCTATATACTCTTGAACAGATCTTCCTTCTTGCTTCAAACTTTGTATCTTCTCTAGTAGGTCAAGCTCATAATCAATAGGAATGAACTGTCACTTCAATTTATTCACAATCTGATCTGATCTTGTGATTTTATCTTTCCCTCTTCTATTTCACTCCAATTGAATCTCTTGCCACTAGATCTTCGCATGACATTTTAGTCTGGCCTTCACAAATTTCACCCTATCAGGATCCTCAATATCTTCATACTCAAAATATTGTTTACATTCATTGATCAAGTTGATCAATTCTTCTCGGTTAAGATTTCCTGAAAATAAAGGAACCTCGATCTTAGGTTTTCTTCTGATCTTGGAAATGGCCTGGAAAAGCCTTTCTACTTCTTGATTCAAAATTTTGCCTTCTTCTTCTTCTTGATCATCATTTCCTTCTTTGGCTTCATCCTCACTTTCATCTCTGACATTAAGATTCATTCCTCTGTGAATCTCTTCTTGCAATGTTCACACTTGTCTCTAGAGTGCTCTAACCTCAAGTATTACAACACGAGCTCTTCTGCCATGTTCCCTTCATGGAGGCATTTTTGTGATGCACACCAAAACCCTAACCATGGTCCTAGTGCAAATTACCTCATAGTCGATGATTTGTTTACACACTTAGGAACTCCTACTCTGATACCACTTGATGAAGGGTGCTCCCCTTAATACCACAAACACATAATAGAAACAGAGAAACAACAACCATATGCAAGAATAGAAAATTGGCTTCTTATTATCTCCACAAATGTGGAATTACAAAATTTCAAAATTACAATATGCAAAGCCACATGGGCATTCCCTTACAATATTCTATAGGACAAAGTCTTGAATTAGTACCTAGATCTACTACCCAGAACTGCCCTAGACAACACTACATGCCTTCTTTATATAGGCATTTTTTACCACCTGAGAAGGTTCCAAAAATTAGCCCTTAGGGCCAACCAAACTTAGAATTATTTTATTTTTCAATTTATTACATCAGAGTCTACCTAAAATAACTTTTGAAACCCGAACAACAATTTTGAAGGAAAATTATTTTCTGCCATTTCAAGTGACCCAACTTCCAAAGACCATAAGTCATCACCAGTTGACCTGATTGACTATTATAACCCCATTTTGGAAAGGCCACAAAGTGCTCTATAGGCTTGACTTGTGCAAGCACCTGTCACCCAAGTTTTCAACCTCATCTAGAGCCTCTAAAGCCTTCAAAACTGAGTTCAAAGTTTCTGTACCCTACTGCCAATACCGAAAATCTTCAATATCTTCAAAACTAGATTTGATCTAGCAATGAAACTTTATTGGCAGGCTGATACAATTGAGATGAACCTCCACATATAAAATTAGAACATTCTAAGATTTATGACCAACTTACTAAAGGATATCAAGTTTCCATAAATAGTAGCTCTGCATAAGATAGCCCTTATTGAATACAAAAACATAAATATTTTTGGGTGATGCAAGATTTCTCTTACACCCAGGATGCTCCTGCATCAAAATGCTTAAGATCTGACCGAGGTGGTGAATTTATTTCTGATAAATTTACTAACTTTTGTAATGAGCATGGTATTAAAAGATAGGTCTCTACACCAAGGACACCAAAACAAAATGGAATAGCTAAAAGGAGGAATAGGTCAATAGTTGACTATGCAAGGACACTGATGTTACAAAAGAATGTTTCTTAGACATATTAGAGGGAAGCTGTAAGCACAACTATTTATGTTCTAAATTGACTACAACTAAAGGACACTAATAAGACACCCTATGAGTTATGGTTTGGTAAAAAACCCAATGTAAGTTATTTCAGAATTTTTGGAAGTACATCCTTTATTTTGAAAGATGAAATAAATGGGATGTTTGACTCAAAAGGTGATGAAGGGATACTTTTTGGATATTCCACTAAAACTAAAGCATACAAGTGTCTTAACAAGGTAACTAATAAAATGATTGAAAGTACTAATGTGTTCAAGTTGATGAGTTTGATGATAAGAATGTAGATGAAGGCACAAAATAATTGGAAGACTACAATAGATTCAGTTACATTGAAGAACCAGAGTACCTACCAATGCAATAGATAGTGGAAAATGGTCCATAGGAAAACAATACCAAGGAATAGGAAAGAGAAATGGATGAGTAGGAAGTACCCATCGAGCAAGAAAATGAACCTGCACAAGATGAACAAGAAACAAGAGATTGGATATTGGAAAAATTTGTCAGAAGACATCATCCTGAGACACAAATCATTGGAAATAGACAAGATGGCATGCAAACAAGGAGCAAAGCAAGACAAGGTACATGTCTAGTTTGTGATTATGAACTGAAGAATGTAAAAGTATCATTAGAAAATGATGAATGGGTTAATGCAATGAAAGAGGAAATAGAACAGACAGAGAAGAACAAAACTTAGAGTTTAGTACCCAGACCTAAGGACAATAATGTTATCAGTACTAAGTGGATATTCAAAAACAATCTTAATGAGAATGGAGAGGTAACAAGGAACAAAGCTAGGTTAGTATGCAAGGGATATGCATAGGAGGAAGGAATAGATTATGGTGAAACATTTGCACCTGTGCTAGATTGGAAGGAGTCAGAATGTTACTTGCATATGCTGCATACAAAAAGTTCAAAGTTTACCAAATGGATGTCAAATTAGATTTTTTGAATGGAATAGTTGAAGAAGAAGTCTACATAGAACAACTTGAAGGGTTTGTTGATCCAGAAAAAAAAAAATGCTATGTAGATTACATAAAGCTTTAAATGGTTTGAAGCAAGCACTGAGAGTCTGGTATGAGAGGCTGTATAACTATTTACTGAGTATTGGATTTGTTAGAACAAGTGAGAACAATAATATGTACTTGAAAGGAAATTCTAATGATACTATCCTGATTGCTAAGATATTTGTGGATGACATAATATTTGAAGGACAAGATCAAATCTATATGTCATTTACTGATGAAATGAAAAGTTAATTTGAAATGTCTATGTTTGGAGAGATTTAGTTCTTTCTAGGCTTACAAGTGATTCAATAGAATGATGGTATATTCATCACACAATCTAAATACATAAAGGAAGTCTTGAAGACATTTGGCATGGAAGATGCTAAACCTATGGGAACACCGATGGCTACTGGATGTAAACTGACTAAAGAATATGGAACTACTAAGATAAATCAGACACTGTACCAATCCATGATTGGTAAGTTAATGTATGTAGTTCATAGTAGACCTGATATAGCACATGCTATTGGAATAGTTGCTAGATTTTATGCAAACCCTAGAGAGTCACACATGGTTGCTATAAAGAGAATCTTAAGATACCTAAAGAAAACTAAAGATTATGGACTGTGGTATCCTAGGAAAGGAAAGGTTGAACTAAAGGTATACATTGATGTTGATTGGGCTGGAAATGTGGATGATAGAAAGAGTACCACTAGAGGAGCATTCTTCTTTGGTGAAAGACTCGTTACATGGACAAGTAAGAAATAGGCTTGCATTTATTAGTCTACAGTTGAAGCAGAGTATGTTTTTGTTGCTACTAACTATTCAAATATTGCATATATCAAGAAAGTGTTAGAAGGAATGAATGAGGTAATCATTGAGCTGGTGATTATATATTGTGATAACACTAGTGCTATTAATATTTCAAAGAATCTGGTGATGCACTCTAAAAAAAAGAATATATCAATTAAGTATCACTACTTAAGGGAACAAGTATAGGAGAAGCAAGTTAACAAAGAATTTGTTACATCAAAATAACAACATGGTGAAATATTTAAACAGCCTCTACTGAAGGATATATATGAATACTTGAGGACTAGACTTGGGGTCTATCCCCTGTCTACTAGTCACTAAGGTGATCTAGAGGTTGCATCAGCCTAATCTTATCAGAAGATCATACATGTTGATGCAGCAAAGTTCACACTTTGGATTTTTGTCTAAGGTTGTGAAAAGTTGAAGTACTAGAACCAATTTTCATAACAATATACAGAGATACAGAGAATGTATTGAACAACAGACAGTTACATGGCTACTACAAAGTTGTATGTTTGTATTGTTCTTTGTAATTGTTGTCAAAGGGAGAGATATCAATATGAATAATATGGAGCCAAAGACAAAGGGAGAGAGATACAGAAAATGGAGCTGAAAAGATCATATCTACAAAACTTAGTTTGCACATACCAATGCTCTTATGTAATGTAGTGATTAAACATATTAAGCTAGGGAGAGCTTGTACCATTACAACATTTTTTGACAGAGTTATAGAATACATGTTTGGTATGTGTATGGTATATTTCATATTGCTTGTGTTGCCATCAATGCCAAAGGGAGAGATTGATGAACTACAACCGATTTGAATACATTGTATAGCTTAAAGATCTATGATTTAAGGTCACTGAGTTGTTGATTAGATATGTGAGATGGTTAAATCAGTATTATGTTGTCATTGATGTCAACTAGTTTTGACAGTACTTATCTTGTAAGTTACTATACCCAAACATCTGTAGAAGAAGAAGAAAAGAGATGAAGAATAGAATATATCTAGATGAGGAAGATGGATATGATAGATAAGGATAAGGAATACATTGGGTAACTTATGGATGAGTATATGACCTTATGTTATTGACTTGATTATGTTGCATTTATCTATGACAAAGGATAGAGAAAAATGCACAATGTAGTGTTTTCAGTTATAGAACCATTTCACTATACACTGATGTAGTGTGGTGTATACCGATCATAGTACAAATCAAGCCTCTATTCATCGAAACATTTCTTTGTTAACCAAGTAGAAGAAAAGAACTAAATGACTAGTTTAGTGTTGGAAATATTCAAGACTATCTAGGTTATTGAGAGGGGTGGGGTGAATCAGTAACTTCAAAACTTTTAATAGATTCAGATCTTAATAATATTATATTGATAATCTAACTACATGCATGAGTAAAAGAAAGAATAAAACATTCATAACACTTAGAACATAGAGATTTGTTGACCCAGAAACCTTCCAAGTAGAAAGTAAAAATGGGGTGGGGATGATACCCACAAAACTTCAATACTGCAGTATAAAGTTTGTCAGTTAAGGGTTACAATGATCACTTCTGATGATCTACCCTGTTAGGAGCAATAAGGACTGTTAGGTCCACCTTGTTAGAGGATTTAGAAACATACAATGAAGTATGCACTCGGTTAAGAGTTTTTTACAAAGACTGTTAAGTCTACTCGGTTAAAGGATTTCAAGCCGATTCACCTGTTAGGATGAAATAGTAGATCTCTTACTTGCAACTGTACTTGCTGATTGAGATTCTCTGATGTACTGATCACCTTCTATGATGGATAAATCTTTGCTACTTCTTATACTATTGTAGCCCTTTGTAATTATTTTATCTCTGCCTTTCTCTCTTTTTCATACTTGTCTATATTTTTTTTTTATCTTCCTTGGATATGACATAAAACATTGTTTATATATCAATCTAAGTCAATTCCAAAACAATTAAAAAGTCAGGTCTTAAACAAGTAAACACAAATATTACTGAGTCAGCCAAAATATAGTTACACGGTTACTGCAAACTAACTCATTGACTTTCTGATACTCGGCATCCACTGCATTACTCGGCATCATCATGCACTCGGTAGAAGTGGAAACTTGGTCCATACTAACCACTCGGTCATAGTTTCAAACTTTGTAAACACTAGAGACTTAGTAGATAAAGTGTTGCTTGGTAGAAACTAAATTTCCTATTTAACTGTGCAGCAGTCGGTAAACACTGTGAAACTTTGCGAGCTCGGTATGCACTGTTCTACTCGGTAAGCTCTGCTCAGCTCAGTAAGCTCTATTCTTCTCGTTATGTACTGATCTACTTGGTATGTACTGATCTGCTTGGTATGTACTGATCTGCTTGGTATGTACTAATCTGCTCAGTATGTACTGATCTGAATAAGTGTTGTCACTAATGACAATTATGCTTATTGCCAACAGTTTAGGTGATGAAGTTGATGAGTTGTAAAGTACATCAAAATCAGAGATGAAGATAATGTTTGTTACGAAGATTGAAAAATAACATAATTCAAAGAAGATCTAATGGATTGAAAAAAAATGTGTTACTGACACAACAACCAAGAAGGTTTAAGTGGAAAAATCAACAAAGGAGATTAAGTGGTGAAATCTGATGGATGGAATTAAAATGGTTTACTTGTCTATTTAAGAGACTAGAATTTTATGATGAAATCATGCCAGAAGAAGGAGACTGTAGAAGATATTGCATGAACAAGCTTCATGCATGCCTAATTAGACTGGTTAAGGAGAATCAAATTGTACAGATTACCGAGCATGAGAAAGCTATTACCGAGTGACAGTAAGTTACTGAATATTGATTGAAACAGAATTGAAATATTGATCAGGGGATTTGAATGAGCTTAACATAGATCTGATAATTTGCAACTGAAGTTATGTTGTAATCAGATCAACTACTATTACATTTTAACCATTGTAAATAGAGAAATATCTTAACAGAGTGGACTAGAAAGTCTTGTAATGTCATTCATAGAGTATACATTTGTTATCCTGTCAACTCTATAGTGAATGCTGGTTGGATGATAACGGTTGGTATAAAATTCTCTAACAAGTTCACACCTCATAGTGTGTTTGTAACCTTTAAGAGGGTTGGGTCTTCACCGACCTCACTTTAGAAGAGTGAACAATTTTTGGGTTGCCGGTCCCAGGTGGTTTTTCCCTTCATACGGTTTTCACGTTAAATCTTTTGTGTTATGTGTTGATTGTGATGATTGTTTTTTATCATACTTTGCATGTTGCATATTGGATTTGATTAATAATAATTATATGCTATTAACTAATAATCGGTAAAAGCACAAACATAATACTATTTTAGTTTATCGAGCTATATAAGTTTTAGTAAATTTTTTTGGATATACATTTTGTGATTGGGACTGTGGATAACTAATTCACCCCCATCTCAGTTATTCTAACACACATTTTGAAATTAAATCAAGTTTTGATACTTTTATCATATTCATCCCTATATTTCTTTGATTTATGATTTATCTTTCTGATTTAAATTCCAAAAGATATTTCATTCTCATGAATAGGATCAAAATTTAATGACAACAATCTAAGATCCTATTGAACTTCACTCTTTTTCCTTTCAAGATCCTTCAAGAAATGGGAAAAATCACAAATACACTTTAGAGTCTTACCTTCTTCAAGTAGTGCATCTTACACTCAATTTACACCCAATGTAAGAGTTTTTATGTCTTTAGTAATAGAGTTTTCTATATTTTCTGATCTTTTCTTTGCTTACTCCTTTTCTACTCTAGCAATAGTTGTATCCTTTATGCTCTTCAACTCATCACTAGAAGCAATGACTAGATGTGTTAATTTCTCCATTGGAGTAGCCTTGTCATCATATGATACTTTAGGCATGAGATCATAAAGTATATCTCTCACCATAAGGACCGCTTGTTATTCTTGTTTGAGCTTATCCTTCTCGGCCTTAGTATTAATTACCATTACAAAATTGATCTTTCTTTAGGGCTCATTGTTCTCAAGTCTACTTGTTCCTTGATTGGTAAATCATTCTCAATGTGCATCTTTGACTATGAGGAAGGTGTGTTATTATGTTATTCTTTTTATATCATTACCTTTGCTTCTTTTTATTGCATCACATCATATATATCCTTCTTTTATTTTACATGACCTCTCTACTGATCATCTATAGGAATTTGAACTTTTTTACTATCGATCATAGCTTGACCGATACCCATGTTTACTATTTATTATTCCTTTTTCTCCTTGGGTTCATCTTGTGTATCCATAGGCTAATCATGTATTTCCATAACTGGTATATCACATGTAGTGTCCATCTCATCTTTGAGTTCCTCAAGTGTGACCTTTACACCATCAATAGTAAATCCTTCATCAGTTTGAGTAACCACTGCGTCATCTTCTTGTTCTATTATCAGATCCTTTTTAATCATACCTAAGTGTTTCATTAGGATCTCTTTAGTTTCATCCTGAACTCCATTAGACTCACCACATAAGAGTCTTGTTAATCTTTTCTTTTTTTTGTAGAGTGGTCTTGTCCATACAAGTATCTTCTTCATTTCATCCTTTGACATTTCTAGTTGAAATTGCAATAGAACATACTAATTTAACTCGTTATCATGTCTAATAGAAATATGCCACCTAGAATCAAGTTTATTATACAAGGAAGTGGGTATTTATCTATCAAAGTTTTACTAATCTTATTCATATTTTATACTACATCATCTTAAATCTATTCTTGTTCTTGCTTTCCAAATTTATCATAATAATTGTTAACTCCAACAAGTATACCCCACTCTTTTACTTCATTGATAATCTTATCAATAGAACCTACAAGTTTTAAATCTAATTAAGGCTCATCTAACTTACTAGTAGGGGAGCTAGCTAACACCTTAGATTTATTACCTTGAGCCTTGAGTTCCTTGCTCTCTTGTTCTGATTATGTTATTTCAGCTTCTTCATATCCTTCTTTATATCCCTTATCTTTTTTATTTCTTTCTCTTTCCAACAACTTTTGTAGCAATAGACTCCTTGGATTGTGTAGGCTTAGAATTTGTCTTCTTGAGTGGACTTTTGATTGGAATCTTCATTGAATTTATTTTATCCTTGTTTAATATAGTATCCCTTCTTGTTTACCAATTGGTTGAGGCACTAACAATCTCAACATCCTCATCTTCTTTTCTACATGATATGCTAGCTTGCTCAGTAGCATGTTTGGATCTAGCCTTTTCAATTTGTTTCTTTTTAAAGCCAATCTGAATCATAAATTGTTCAACTTCCTTCCTTCCTTCCTTTCTTTATTTCTTTATTTCTTTATTTCTTCTGAATAATTATTTTCATCAAGTCATTATACACTTGGAGTAACTTCTCTTTAAATCTACCAAACCTTGGAGTCTTTAGATAGATTATTTGATTTAACAATTTCTTTGCATACATAATTAGAATATCTCCATCCACTTCATAACCTATATGAATCAACCATCAGGTCCTCAGCTCAACATTTTCCATTAGAAAAATGTTAGTATCAACCATAACACAAATGGTATCTTTGTACTTATTAAGAATCTCAGAGGGTATACTTTATTTTTCATGCATCCTCTTCTGAAATTCTTTAAAATATCCCCAAACTTTTCCTATAAAACCACTTCCTAAGATTTTTATACTGTTATTGATCTAAATGAAGGATGAAGTACCAAATGTCCATTCAATATCACTAATATTCGAGAACATGTTTTGGAAATAGAAGAATAAACACATAATCACACATCCATATTTGAATATATGTCATTTATCCTTTTTTATCATCTCAAGATTCAACATTAGGTGATCTCTCATCACTTCATCCAGATCATACTTAGCATTTTCCTTAATCATCTTGTATGTTGCATGAATAGCGCCACTAGGTATGCTATTAAAATAAATATAATGGTAGACCTTGTATCCTATGACCATAGATGCGTATGTCACCTCTTCATCTGTAATGTCATTCACAGTCGTTGCATGACCATCCCACCTAGATTTTTCAAAACTAATTACTTTTTCTTTAGAAATAGTGTGTAGAATAGGTACTTCACTAGTTGAACATAGACATGTTACAACATGAATTTCTTCTTTAGTAATTTTATGTGGTTGGTCTGGTGCACATAAAATAATCATGGATTCTTCTTAAAACATATATAATCTGATCCTCTTCAAACGTATCAAGATAATCAACCGCATGATGACAACCTTTATTTGTTATGAATTTATGCTTATGTTTCAACACTAACCTATCATCATACAACTTCTTATGTTTTTCATAGATTTCTACTGATCCTAGATCTTCTAGTTTTTAGAGAATGTATGCTCTAATCCTTAATATACATAAAACCATAGGGAATGCTAGTTGGGGAACCTACTAGATCATTTTACATTGATTTGAATAGATGTCACTTAAATTCTAGTCTAGGTATTTCTATTATATCAATCAAATTAGGATTTGGCATCATATCTTTTAACCACAAATCTAGATATCAAATAAATACCTCAAATATTTTACAACTAGGGTTATTTCTAGAATCATGACAAAAACCACCATGATGATGATGATAATTGATCCATTTTATCTTTTAGATCACCAAAAACACTTCCTTCAAGTATCACTTGGATCTTTACAAATAACTCAATCAAGGATTGTTTTTTCTCTAGAACAACTTTCAAAATGCCCAAGGTGAAAAATGAAATCCAAAGATTCCTTATCATCTACCTTATTGCATATATTAAATGAATTTACTAATTGAACTTACCTTTTCACCAATTGACCCAAGCACTCATTATCGATGAGCAAAACACCATATAATCTATACAAATTTCACAATATACTCCAAGATACTTTATTGCATATTAAAATGTAGAGAGATCTTATCACACACCTATAAGGATTCTGAAGATGGATTCAACAATAATTTCTCCCCTAAGCCACATGAAGGCTTAGTTTGATAAAGAATTCTTCACACCTAATGGAGATGGAGATTCCTCTAATGACGTGTTGTCCTCCTTCTTCTAGGTCTTTGTCATTTATTTCCTTGTCTCTTCTACATTCACAATCTTATTTTATTTCTGGTTCCTTGATTGGTTTACTGGTTGGTTCTTGACCCTGTAATCCCTTCCCAGATATCCAATCTTGTCATAATGAAAATATGTCATAATAGTTAATCTCCATGGTGCAACATTACATATTGCAGTCCTCATTCTGTAATTCATATCCATATGTCCATAATTACCATTGATTGAGAATGTGATATGAAATTGTATATCCCTTTCGTAAGTTCTATTCCAATTCACAAGTAACCTTTGATTATTCACTTTTGACCTACACTCATCAACATTGTGACTATATTTGTTGCAATTTTAATAGTGACCATCAAAGCTACTAGATCTAGATCTACAATTATGAGAAGTGCGACCATGCTTATTGTAGTTATAGTAATACCCATCAAAGGTGTTAGACCTATTTGTAGATCTATTTCTACATACATTTTCACTATGATCTACTTTGTGACACATAGAGGCTTGTAGGATTTCTTACCAAAATTTCTTTGTGTTACCTTTGGTGAAGATTTTCCTTTTTTCTTTATCACCTTAGTTCCATATGATTCACCAAATTCAAAAGTAGTAAAAATGGTATATCTTAAGCCTATGGCCTCTTTTCTTCTTCTTTGATTTTTGAGTTACTCATCAAGTTTTGCAGCACTTTCATTGAATTTCTTTTGTAGATCGTTTGAATTCTATTTCTCATTGTCATTTCTTAGATTCTTAGTCACCCTTAGTACTTTCCCATTTTCTTCATTTGTATCATGTAGATGTTCATGCAATGTGCCAACCTCTTGTCTTGTCTTGGAAAGTTCATCCTCTATAGCTTTCAATACTTCATCCTTGGTCTTTAGGGCATCTTATTTAATTTTTTTTGCATTCTATTTAGATCTCCTTGCTTCCAACTCTTCACACATTCTTTTTCAGTAGGATTCAATCTCTCTCTTCAATTTTTTCTTATCCTTGTGCAATTTTTCATTTTCCATTGTCATGGCTGGGATTCTTTAGATTACTTAGATCCACTATTTTTAGACATTTTATCAATGTAATCTTGACTCTCATTCATTTTTTAAACAAAATCTTGTCACTTGGCCAAACATTAGTTCAATTGATCTTTCAGTTCTTTGATAACCATTTCAGGTTCATCAAGTTGTCTCTTGTATCTCAAACACTCCAAATTTTCCTTGAGAATCTTCCCTGAGATGTTAGGATTCTTTAAGGGCACAAGGATTTGATACTAATTTTTAGTATTGTAAGGAACTGAGAGGGGGGGGGGGGGGAATCAATTCATCCACAAATCTAAAACTTTTAATAATTATTTTCCACAATAAACAACGTGAAAATGATAATATAAAAATGAAGCATAACATATAAAGAACTCATGCACTATGAACACAAGACAACATTTATTTTTGTGGAAACCCTTTTTAGAGGGAGAAAACCACATGTGAGAATGATGCCCACAAACTTCACTAGTGCATTGATAAAACATTCCCTCTTAGGATAAATTAAAAAAACCCTTATGAGGTTAACTTGGTTAAGATTTCCAACAATCCTGTTAAAGAATACCATGTCAAGGTATTTAAAAAAACTAGTTAAGGAGCCACCTGGTTAAAGGATTTTGATCTTCAGACATGTTAGGATCTTTCTCACCATGTTATAAGTGACCTTATTAAGGTATTTAGATCACATACTAGTTAGAGTTTCTTTGAGTATAAGAACAAAAATTTATGATCTGAGATTAGCACTAAACAACCAAAAAGATCCAATTCTTTACTCAATTGTTCTACTTAGAATCCTTTACTGCCTCTATATTCCCCTCAGCAATCTCTTTCTACCACCACATACCATTACAAAAATACACTTAATTATTTTCATAATCACTTTTATACTTGTTCTAATTCAATGCTAAAACCCTAAAATATTTTACAACTCGGCATAAAAATCCAACAAGTAACATATGAGTGAGCACACCAAAATAAAAATTCAACATCCTTGAGGTCTGCACATCACTTACATTTTCCCATGACACCGATCTAACTAATTTTATTATTTGGCACATAGTTCTTACTTCTAGTGTTAATTCAATCCTCAAGAGCTCAATGAGTTCTTCAAACTAAGTGTTGTGATTATTGAAGTAGTCAAATATGCCTCTATAGATGATTTTTGTACTATTGTACACCTTAACTTGATCTCCAAATCCAAATCCGTTCACCTTTACATTTCAGGCTATCTTCTTACTAATTGATTGAACACTTAGTTGATTCTCTAGTTAGTTCCTTAAACACTATTAGTAATTATAATCTCTTGTCATTAAAAAATCATGTTTCCAACAATGAAAACACCATACTACAATCATGAGATCAAAACACATATCACTTACATGAAAATACCAACACTAAAATCTAATGGAATTGTTCATCTTAGATGGAGAAGTACTTAAATTCCTCTTAACTTTAAGGATAATATTGGATGATAACATTCACATCTCTCCTCTTGACTCTCAAGGAAATAAATTAGTCCTTACTAGAGAACAAATTGACCTTGCAATGCCCATGGCATAAGTGCACGTGGTAGACACTAATTCAAACGCTACCATTGTGAACACAAAACTTACACCTAGCATCAACATATGCAAAATTACATTGGGATTTACTTCATGTTTTATGGGAGGTGGATGAATCAATAGTTGATTGTTATCTCCTCTTGGTGTTAGAGACATTCAACCTCCTTCTCACCCACCTGCTAATCCTATCTTAAATAGCATATTTTAGAATATGGGGAAACTTCAACAATGGTTGGATAATTTGTTGCCTATAAATAATGAAAGTTATTTGAATTTATTTTAAGATCATAGTCCACTAACCATGCAAGTACTAAATATATCACTGCCATAGGGGGTTGAAGCCCTAAAGTTTTAAATATAGAGTGGTGATGGAGATGCTCATCTCGACATTAATTATTTCTTAACTTAGTACATTGATTACCATAATTTGGACCATGTACAACTTAGACTATTCTCTTGATCCATTAAAGAGACCAACATAGAATGGTATATCTCTCTTCTAAGTTATTTCATCTATACTTTTGATCAACTGGAGGATGCCTTCCTTACCTAGTTTCAAGCTAACATGGGAAGAAAGGTCACCATTTTAGATCTTGTTCACTATAGGAGAAAACCAAATGGAAAGGGGTAACCAATATTATCTCAAGGTATCAATCCATTTATAAAAATATACCTTATGTCCTACAAGATGTTGATCTCGAAAGGATTTTCATTGGCAATCTACAATTAGCATTAAGAGATAAGTTGTTACTAAATAGGTAATAGAATATTACCTATCTCTGCAGAGTATTAACTGACTATCAACACACGATGTCTCAATTTTGAGATTGTTCATCAAATGCCTAAAGAATGGAATCTATTTCTATAGTGTCTTATAATAATAACTTTTTATCTAATCTCATGGCATTACCATGGACAACTAAGAGTAATTACTTCACAAAAAACCCATAGAGGGGTTGGACATTCAGAATGATATTTGCCTCATATGTAAGTGTCCTATAAAAAATTTCTTAAGGAAAACATAGTAACCCTTCTTGATAATCTCCCTTATCTCTGATGATATGATGGGTTCAGGTATTACTAGAACTATTGTCTGCATGGTCACAACACAAAAAGTTGTCTGTGTCTTTCACACCTTGTCAAAGAACACATGGATAGGAGTCCCATCAAGGTGAATGAAATAAAACTAAAGGAAAAAAAAATATAGCTAAGGGAAAAATTGAGATGTATATATATAGACCCTTTTACACTGCACTCATCTAACTTCATCACAACCTCTTTATCACCTTCTCCTTCCTTAGGTGATTATCACTATATTAGTATGGTGACCATCACTCCAATTTTTGGACCAACTTAGAGGGTTCCTGAAACTAAAATCACATTCACCCTTTTAGATGAACCTTATAGTAGAGATTCGTATCCCTTTTACATCCTATCTTTCATTAATCATGTCTATATTAGGAGCATCTTGATAGATACTACCTATTGAGTCAACCTCAATATGAAGTGCGTCCTCTTTGTCAACAACAAGAATTATAGAGATTATGATGAGTGTCCTACCACTGTAAAAACACATGAATGACTATCCTTTACCCCTATTGTTTATACCACTTTTATAGTCTAGGTGGGACCCAAATTAGTATTCTAATTGTTTGTGGTAATCTTGGTTTTGGATTTCTTCATAGTCAATCTATGTATTCCCTAGTTGACTTCTATAAGATTTGTTCCCTAGGTTATTTATAAATATATGAATTTTCCTAATCATGGGACAATCCAATCCATTCCAAACATGATATATCTTCCCTCATTTTCCCTTAGGGGATTCACTCTTGATCAATTATGTACCACTTGAAAAGGGCCCATGTATCCCTAACAAGATGTCATATTTATTGCATATCAAGTATTTTCTATCTCTCTTCATTCTTGTGAGGATTAGCATGCTTCACCTTGTGTCCCTTCTTCATTAGGGGATCAAGGGAAATTTTTTCCCCATAGGAAACCTCCTTTCCCACCTTGAGATTTGTAGCTTCTCACAATATCTCCATTTCTAAAATCAACATTTAATATGGATAAAAGAAAGGCACTCACACTACCAAATCCAAAGCTATGTAAACCTCCTCCCATCCCCATCATCCCAAACATACCTTGTCCTATTATCTATGGTCAAGGTAAGAGGTCTCATAAGATTTCATAATTTATTCACACACCAACTCCTCTACCATTAATGGAACCACCTATTCTCTCAATTTCCCATAGGGAAAACAAGGGAAGGTCACCTATGACTAAGCCCATAGTGCCTTTTTTGTCATCTCTACCTCCTACTTCATCAGTTAGGCCCTCTTCTATGTTCAAAATGGCATTAAAAAAATCTTCCATGGAGAAGGATGTTGTTATACTTTTTCAATATTCTTACCCTGGCCCAAACCTATGTTAGAAAAAACTTGCACATGAGCATGCTTGTTGATGAAAGGAGAAGGCCCTAGCTTGTGAGGCCACCAAAATGTTAGTGAGTGTATCTTTTGATTGTATTTCTATTGTTACCTCTAATTTTTCTTCCATCTTTTCCCTTACTATAGTTACAACTTCATTAACTTCTCACCATATCGCCACCTTCATCACATATCCCCTTCACTAGGAGTGACCATTGGGCCCCATGACAAATGGGTTCAAGTGTTTATCTCTTCTTCAATGGAGCCACCCTTGATCACCACTTTTCTAGATATTCCTCCATTTCCCGAGCCACTAAAATGTTGCATACTCAAGTGATGTCTAGTGCAACACTATCTATCCAGCCTGCACTTTGGAAAATTATCTTTTGGTATCTATTCTCATAGTGGAGAAAGCTTCAACTTCTCTTTAGTTTTTCTTTTCCCCTTTTACTAAGGACAATAAGGAATCTTCTCCATCTACACCTCTACATGGATCTTCTGCCACTATTGATAGTTATATTTTTTACTCACTAGAGGATATTCTAGCATTGACAATGATCTTCACATGACACTCTTAGTCACTACGGTTGACCTTTTGGACAAAGGTGATGAGATATCTTAGTACTTGTCTCTAGATATTGGTGGGGAACATATGGATATAACTATAGTTATACCATTATAGTTATGATATCTCTCCCTATATGATTAAGATTGGGAGGATGACACCTTACTGATGGACAACCTATGAAGGTAGTCCCTACTTCCAGATCTATAGATTAGAGTTTTTTTCTTGTGTTCCCCTAGTTCTTATCTTTTAATGTCGTTCCTAACTAGAGGACCCTTATACTTTGTTAAGAGCTGAAAATGGGAGGTCTTCTATTGTAAACTTCTATTTTTAATCTTCCACTTAAATTATGTGTACTATATTTGATTTGTGATATTTGGGGATGATGCAAAGTGTTGGGGGAATTTAGGCACCCCCTCCATGTTGACCTAAATTCTTTTTCTCCCTTGTCTTCATGTGTCTTTCTTCATATCCAATGCATGATTATAAGTGATGAAATATCTCTTGAGAGAATGTATCCTTTCTTTCCTAAGTTTTTATACCAATCCATTAAATCCCCCTTTCTCTACAAAAAATTTGTGGAGTAAGGTGTCACCCATTAGGAAGTGACAATCCATGACAACATCTCATATGTTGGCATGCCACAATGTCTTTTCCTTCCTTGGAATGTCTTATTCTACCCTTAGAGAAACATATGACATTCTAAGGGGTGTTATATTATTTGTGTCTTTGTGTTTTGTTTTCTTTTATCTAATGATCATGCTATCTCTACATTAGAGGATTTTCTCAAAATTTCATATCAGAAAAAACTACTCTTATGGGGGTCAATCTACTATCTTTATATCTATATCTTTCCCTATCATATTCCTATCTAGCACAATTCTATGCAAATAGTTAATGATCTTTAGATGCCCTATCACACACATGTCTAACATTCACTATGCATATTCATGCATGTGTTGAAGCCATTCTATTACATGCATATGTATCATTCATCATGGATATCAACACACTATAAAATCCTCCCCATCACATTTCCATCAATAATTTGATACACATATTAAATCACTATAAAAAATTTCCCTATCACATGGCTATCTAGCATAGAACAACTTGCCACCCATATGGAATAACATTGATGGTCTTATGTCTAACAAATTATCTTCATCATCTAGCACACTTGTTCGCATCTTGTGTGATAGATGCAACTCAACTCTAATTCAGGGATTCCTAGATGGAGACAACCTCACCTACCGTAATCCATGTAGGTGATTTGGGTAATTTTTCTCTTACTTTATCTTTGCATCTCATATATGATATTCTCACTAAAGTGGGGAAAAATGTAATGGCATAAATTTGCACCCCTATATAAATTTTAATTTTTCATCAACCCTACCTTAGTCTAAGAATTAAATCCAATCATCCACTTCAACCCACCAATTTACCACCTTCTATGAAATCCTAGCCATATGGCCTGAATAGTTTAGGATGCATGTGTGTTGTGGATACGACTATGTGACACACTAGCATCCTTAAATCTGCAGACATGTAGGTTATCATTGGAGTGTTAAAAACTCCTAACTCACATTTTTAATGCTCATATGATGGGATTTCCTGCACACAATTAGGCTTGTATTCATTATAGACCCTAATTTTGTACTCATTGGTCTCTCTTGGATGTTTTCTTGATTATTTCATCACTCATTATTCACTACTTTTAGGCTTCCATACACCTCTTTGTATATTCTAGACACAATTACTTGTAGGTTTATAAGCTCACACCATCTCCAAGCTATCACTCATAGTTCTTGGCTCCATCATCTCCATTAGGATATCATCTCATTGAGGGGAGTATATTTACTTTTTTCTATTGCATTCTTGTTTTCATATCATATATCTTGATCTACTTATTTTGTAATTATCATGTTTATCATTTTCCATTATTATTTATCTATCACTATTGTTTCTATTTAGCTATTGTGGAGGTAGAAACAAAAGAATGGATTTGACTGAGGAAGGTCTCCAAATAGCCACCTGAAAATTTTCCATCTTTTTATGTGTGTAGGTCATTTGGAAGGATTTTCTCAAGAGATCACTTCATCAACCTTTGAATCAGGTTTCATTCTACTTTCTCTTTTTAATTTGTGTTGCATAAAACACATCTCTATTATCTTTTTACTTCAATAAAATTGATTTTAAATCATTATATTATTTTTTTGTTAATTTATTTTTCTTTCTATCACTGTCTTTCATACTCTATCTAGATAGAACACGCACACACCATGCTAGTGTCCTAAAGTCATGTTGTCATTTGTGACTTGTGCTACTATCTAAGGTAGTGAGCTTGCAAAGTTTAGTATCTATTATTAATGGTTATTTTGTTCAATTTTGATAATCTAAACATTTGTATTAGCTCATTCACTTTAGTTATAATAATTTAGTTTCATTCGGTAATTAATCCTCACTAAAAACACATATTTAAAACACTTACAAATAACCAAGAAAAACTCCCTAAAACATCCACATTTTATCTCCCTAGCTCGGTGCACTAGTATAAGTGAAGTGGTCCAAGGGAAGGGTTCATCCCTTGAGACTTTAACCGGTCTCTAAGTCAATGCACTTTTTCCTTCTCCACAACTAGATATACACATACACGTACACATAAACACACATAGAAACATGCATACATACACATACAAATACCATTAAAAATACACATATACATACACATGTACACATACATACACACTCATATAAACATGTGCATACATACACATATATAAATACCCATAAAAATACACATATACATACACATGTACACATACATGAACATGCACATGCACATGTACACATACAAGTCTATCTATCTATGTGTTAAAAAATCATTCTCAATGTGTTTCCATTATTTTCTTTTTTCTCGACATTTATCATTAATCAAAAATATTCATTCTCACAGACCCTATTAAAATATTGAGCATTATAGTCATACCTTTATGTCTATTTCCTAGTAGACCATGATATAGTTTTTTCCACATCATTCCTATTTTGATCTTTCTATGTAATATCAACAAAAACATGTCTACATTTTTTAATGATTCTTTTCTTATTAAGTTATGATCTTTTAATATTTTGGTTTCACCCTCAAATTTAGAGTTCAAGATAGGTTATGTTCACATTGGGAGGGAGATTTAAATATGGAATTTATTTGAAAATATAAGAATAAATATTTGTTATTTCTATTAAGTGCAAATTTAGTGTACCAATGTTATTCATTTATTCAATATTAACTTTCCTTTTTTATTGAAACACAAAAATAAGCAATGTGTGGTGTTGTTTTGAGAGTTTTCAAATATTTAAAGGATTTTCCTCGATTCTTAGATATAGGACATTATATCTCATAGTAGACTTGTATTTATTATATAATTGAATATCGATAAAATTAAATGTCATAAATTGAATAAATCCAATAGGTAGGCTACATATATACAAAATATAATTTCCAAATGGATTTATTTTCTCATTTTTTGTTCATAGACACTTAGAATGTATGGTAAACACATTTAGCACCATGAATAGACAGATAATATATTATAATATCTATTAATAAACAAATTTTGGTATCAGATATCCTTCTCTTTTATATTATTGAATATTAACTAAATTATAAAAATAGAAGGATATCCTTATTTATTATAGTCAAATCATATGTCCAAAATATTATTCTTTGATCTCACTTGCTATCTAGATTATGACATATTTTTACTATAGTTTGTGTTTCCATTCTTTCATGATAGAAATAAGCTAAGGAAAACTCCAGATAATCAAAGCTATAGTACAAGGTAGAAAAATGAAATGTCATTATTCCATTGTTTAACGAGTTAAATTCTCTAAAATTCTAATTGTGCATTAAGAATTTTACTATGTCATATGCTTATTGTAGTGACATGATGTGTTGTTTAGTTTCTTCTCCATTTAAAAATTTAATAATTCATAATTATCAAAAGATAGTCAACTACCTATTATATGGGATGATGTTTACTTTAAAATGGATTTAAATCTTACAATATCACAAAGATATAAAATATTTTAAAATGCCACCTAGTGAAAATCAAAGTGAGGACTAAGGTGTCAGGCCTCTTTCTTTATGAAGACAACAATATATGAAATAATATCAAAATTTGGAGAAACAAAAGGAACAATGATATTAGAACCATCTGAAGTGTTAAACAAGTTAAATAAGTGAGCTACCAAACCTATAAGTGGGATTTAAAAATATGGAGAGATGAATTATAGAATGAAAGATGAAATTAAGACCATACTTGAAAGAGAACCAGAAGGACCCAATGGATTACAAATAAAACAAACTGATGTCATCAAGATCTATACACAAGGGCCACTATAGTAGGGAGAACATCCATGGAAGAGGTAGGGGTAGCTGACCAACAACTAGAATTGAGATGACACAATCCACCAAAGAAGAAGTAGTCAAAGAAGGGGGCATAGATCCCACAAGGGATAAAATTAGATGGCATCATCTAACATAATAGCTCCTAAATATGTATCTCACTTGTGTGATAAAATCCTATGTTGTATCCACAAAAGTAAAAAAATGAAATGAATATATTTCTAAATGGGAAATCATGTAAAATATATGTACCTATAAAAATATAAATATTAAAATATTTCATCAAAATAAAAGTTAAAAAAATTATGATTGATGACTTATTCAAAAGTTTAAAATAAATAAAAAATTAAAATTGAAGAATTCCAAGTGATCTATAATATGAAATAAAAAATAAGAACAATAACACAATTATAACAAAGTTTAACTTCTATTTATTGGAGAAGAAAATAAGAAGAGAAGTACATACAAGAAGAGTGATTGGGTCGAATCAGAAGTTAAACCCAACACTGAATGAGTGGTGGACGAGTTGTTTCCCACTAAACAAGGATGAGGTGCTGAAAAAGAATTGATACCTCTCTAAACAACTCCTAAATGATGACAACTTGTGTGAGCAAGTGCCAAATAAACATAGATGAATAAGTAATCTTAATAATCTAAAGTGTAGATAAATAAAATAAATAAACTAACACCCCCTTGAGCATAAAATAAAAGGAAAAAATAAAAAATGGGTCCCATCCGATACTCCTAAAAGTCGATTTTGTTGTCATTAGTTATGATGAATTTATATTGTATGTCAAATTCATTCAGTTATGAAGAAAAGACAAGTTGGTAAGGTAGAGAAAGGCATTGGGTAAAGGAATTAGAAGACATGGAATTTCAATAAAGAAGAAGCAATCATAGGCACTGAGTGAGGTAGAACTAAGCATCGAAAACCAAGCTATACATAGCACCTAACTAAAAAGAGAAGACAGTTACCGCGTTAAAGAAAACATGTTACCAAGAAGAACATGCCAACAGTAGAAGAATTCTAAGTACATTGAACTTGGACACCAAGAAGAAAATGGTTTTCTAATCTCAAGGAGATTGTATAACAAAACATTGGAGATTAAAACATAATGATTACAAGGTGAGATTAGATGATGATATTTAAGGATGAAATATACATGGGAAGGATAACCAATTCTAGCACCACTTGAGGAGAAGATTCTAGAACATCTAGCACCACTTCAAAATTATATATAAGAAGATCAGAGTATGAAAATTAGTATGGTGGTTAAGGAATATATGAAGAGAAATTGGAGATTTCATGTATGAAGAAGATTATAGCAGAAGCTGAATGAGCAGTGAAACCACCGAGTAATAGAGAAATGATTAACAGATAGAGATTGTGATTTAGAATTGAGCTACCGAGTACTGAATTGTTTGTGTGAAGGATACATAGTATGAGGTAATAAGTTAATGAGCACATAGATTCTAAATAGCATATGTTGATGAAAATTTAATAGACATTTTAGTATTACGGATTAAAGACTAATCATATTTTGTAAGGTCTCTTAACTGAGTAGATGCTAGCATATTTTAATTGTAAATCCTTGAACCAGGTGAAATTCTTAGATTAGAATTGTGAAATCTATTAACAAAGTAAACTTAGCAGTCTTTAGACTCTTAACTGAGTTAATAATATTCATAGGGAAAGTTGTCAAAAATAGCTAAGCATTATATCTCTAACTAAGAAAACTTTATTTTGTAGTAGTGAAGTATTTTGGGTTTCATCCCCACTGCAGTTTTTATCCACTAACAAGCATTTCTATGATACCAAATATTTTTGTTATGTGTTGATTGTTATATTTTTTATATCTTTCATATGATGCATACAAATGTTAAAGAACTAGTAAATGATTGTGAAGAAAGTTCAAATAAGTTTAAATGTGTTTTACAGTTTTGATTCACCTCTCCCCTCTCAATACTTACGTTTCCACACCTAATCCAATAAATGGTATGAGAGCTTAATCTCTTATTAAGGAGTTTAGTCACTTGAGAGGAGAGATTTGAAAAGATGGAAAGCTACAAGTACACAAGGATAATTGACAATATGGAAATGGAACTAAAAATGGCTAATGAGAAAATTGAAGAATTAAGTAGAAACTTGAAACATTCATTCAACAAGATGAAAGAAATAACACATCAGTTGAAAGATAGTCAAGATCAAGTTGAGGAACTTGAAGAAATATCAAAGGGAAGAATTTTTGATGAATCTAATGCTATTATAACATAAATATCTAAAAAGAACAAGAACCTTGTTGATCAGGTGAAAACAATGAAAAGAGAACAAGAAGCACAATCGGTAAGGATGTGTGAAATCATGGAAAAAAAAGGAAAAGATGAGGATGACAAAATATTTGTTGAAGAAGAGAGAAGAAAAATGAATACAAGACTAGAAGCGAAAGATAGGGAAATAATGAGGTTGACACAAAATCACTACAACATGATAGATCAACTTGTTATTGCAAATCAGGATATTGCAAGGAAAGTTGGAGAGATTTTAGATCTGAGATTTGAGAATGAACACATAAATAATGATATGAAATCTAAGAGAGATGCTAATAAATTCCTGAAAAGAAATGAAGAAGCACTGAATATTCTAGATGAACATACGAGAAATCAAAGGAAACCAAATGAAACTTCTGGACTCGGTTACAATGCACACAATACTACTGAGAAGGGTGAGTCCTTCAAACATGCAACCAACTGAGATAAAGATACCAATCCAAATAAGTCAAAAAAACCTACATGTTATCATTGTGGAAAAATATAACACACAACTAACCCCTGTAGAAGTAAGAGAGGTAATCCACCGAATACTCATAAGTTTAAAAGTCATTGTTATAACTAGAATAAGTATGGACATAAGGCATTTGAATGTAGATCAAGAGTTGTGAACACTCCAAGGTAACCAAGATTTGAAGGATACTGTAACAATTGCAATAAATATGGTCACAAGTTTGCAAAATGTATATCTCAAAGAAGAAATGAAAAATGGGTCCATAATTGACAAAATGTTGACAACAACTGACAAGGACCTACTATACCATGGGATTATAATACAAGGATTACTTGTACTACATGCAAAAGATTTGGTCACATTTTTAAAAACTACTTTAGGATGCATGGAATGAACAATAGAAAATCATGTAGAAACATTGGAATAGCTTGTTTCCATTGTGATAGAGTCGGTCACCTAGCTAAGGACTGTAGGTACCAAAATAAGGATTCAACTGAGGAACAATCGAATGAAAAGACTCAAGTAAACATTGATGAAATCAGAGAGTAGATGAATAAGACTTGGAGAAGGAAGTATCAAGTTAATCGAATGGAATTGGGAACATCTGATGGCACCACATGCTTTGGATCAAGTGCACCTATATTCACTTAATCATTCAAAAGTATGTATAGGAGTTGGTAACTTAAAGATTATCTTAAATCAGTTCCTATATTTAGTGCAAAGATCCATATATGCATACTAAGATATAGTTGGATATAAGTTGTTAATTTATGTTGATTGGTAAAGCGTTTAAGGTATTTTTTTGCATTTGGTGAAGCAAAGTGTAGTTCAATTAAATGGTAAAATAAAGTTAGGTAAAGAGAATGAAATGCATATTATAGCCATTGGAAAACCTAACCTAAAGGAAAAATAATAAATACAGGATTTGTCACTTCATTTTTTACTTTACACTTTTGTGAGTACCTTTGAGCATTAACAAAGATGATATCACAGAGTGATTCCAAGAATTCTAAACATCTATGTGATCATTTGAGGTATTTCTAGTGTTCACCAAGCTGAAATTATAGATTCTATTACTATTAATTTGGAACCGTAGTATCTATTGAAGTATTTGGAGATCACAATGAAACCAAAGTAGCAAAAACCAATCATAGAAGAGAGGATAGACCTAGTAAATCTAAAGTATGAGCTTCCACCCATCGTTGCTATGAAAATTGATAAAACTAGAGCCCTATCCTTGATCTTGCCAAGAGTCATTTTGATTGAAGATGTTCATGCCTTTATTCATTGAATGATAAAAGATATATATCAAGGAGACATTAATTCAACTTACCTAAACTTGTGTATTTATATAAATTTAAAGAGCAATCACATACACTTGTAGACCAAGGGTTTGGCTCATGCAATGCATGTTTGATAGTCTTTAAGAATGAATAGATGGGAATTGTGTTGAGAAGAGTACATGATCAGTTTATGTGGCTTGATGGGCTGTTAAAAATCACTAAGGATTTTTTACATATAGTAACTAGATTTCTGGTCAGTGATAGACTGAGGTCTTACAAGCATATAGATAAGAACAAAATATGTGAGCTTACCAAAGCTAAATGGGATGGAAGAGGCCTACAATTATCTATAGTCAAGGATCCTCAATTGAACTTCTCATTGAATATCATATCATACATGATATTCCAATCATCTCAGGTAGATAGTGTACCCTATGGAGATGTATAAATTGCATACAAAATTGTTAAAAAGGACATGAATATTGACTTGTGCAACATTCTATTGAAATAGTTACATGACAATACCATTCAAAAATTAAACAAAAATGCATTAAAGTCTGGTTCACTATTGATATGTATATTCTTTTACTTCCAAAACTCATTTCCAATAGTTAGTGACATTAAGTAAAATGTAGATAAACCCATTATTTATCAAATTAGTGTATTTATTTAAGGCATGAGTGATAATCTCAATATGATTATGGATAATTACTTTAGTAAATTTAAATCTAGAATGCATAAGAGGTACATAATTCCACCTCAATTAGTTGAGGAATATAAGGATGAAATTTTTTTTGAGGTTGATATTGATGTTTGTATCATAAGGGCTATGGAATGTAGAACCAAGTGGTTACCATCGATGGGCAATGAGATCAACATAGATGCAACCATTGTTCAAATTAAAGGATTATTTGAGAAATTAGTTGATAGAACTGTAACTCGGTATTACACCTACGAAAAGGTTAAGGAGAACATAAGACTAGGTATATTGATACCAAAAGAAATAAGGAAAACAAGTAAAATGATAAGTGCTTTATCTGAGAGCCTAGGTATTATTAATTTTGAAGATGAAGAAGTACTTGAGCCTTCAGAGATAAAGGGGAAGAAAATAAAAGTCAAGAAAGAAACCCCTAGTCTAGTTGGTGTAAGACCATCTACAAGGCCTACCTTTACATTGAGAGAAAAGAAGAAAGTAGTAGACAAGCCTATGAAAACAAAAACCTATGTAATAAAGAATAAGGCTACTAGATGGCCAAGAAGAAAATTAAATTTTCTAAAAGAGAATGATACTTAGTCAAATGACTTATCACAATTTAAGGGTGCAATAAGAAAAAAGATAAAAAAGTCTTGATGAGTTTCTCAAGACACTTGAAAGATATGATGTACTTAATGTTATGCAATAGTTAAAGTATGACAAAAGCACTGATGAATAGAATGATAAAATTGAAGATCCAGTCATTACCACATTGCATAAGTTTAGAATGATACTAGTTAAAGTGGCACAATATATCAAAGGAGAGTTATATGAGAAAATAGATTCTAGATGGAAATATGCACTTGCTACAAAGAAATAAATAAGAGAAAGGTCACTTGCAATCACTATACAAGACCTAACAAAAAGAGGAATAAGAGATACACTAAATGAAAATTCTACAAGATTTTTGGAAAAAGGAAGATCATTGAGTATTATAGTCAGCCAATTGGAAGAAGTATAGAAATGCATCGATGATCTTTGGAGAAAGATCTTTTCTATAGAACAATCAACAATTGAAGGAGTTAATTTACAAGAGAATAAATAAAAACTAGTTTGATTAATAAAAAATTAATAAGAAGTCATTATAGAAGACATTACTGAATAAGATCTTGATGGATCAATTAAAGAAGATGAAAATATCATGGTAACTGAGGCCATTGAGACATAAGCTATGGATATAGATGATTTTGTTACAACAAGATTATTGACAAAAGAGCATGTTATTGTTCAAATATTGAATTTTATGGAGATTGAGGTGACAAGTGATGCACCTAATGAAGCTGATACTGCTACCAAGCTAGCTAAAGATACTAATAATAAAAAGACCAGGGAGAAGATAATTGAGACCAAATCCACTCAAGGTTAGAACACAGAGTCAGTGACCCCAACCAAGACTATAGGAAAAACATAAGAACCAAAAAAAGAGAAGGAAAAGGTAGAAGAAAAGAAAGAGGAAACACAAGAAAAGAAAGAATAAACTCAAGATAAGAAACAAGATAAGAAACAAGAAGAATAAAACAAAGAAAAATAAGATAAAACCGAAGAAACATCAACTCATATTGATGCAAAGAAGGCATCGAGTTCAAATGGAAAGTCAAAGCAGAAAAAAGAAGAAAATGAAGTTGATATAAATGAATTTATTGTTATATCAAAGGTTGATTACATAACCATGATCCCTAAGGAACTCTCTGAGTTCGGTGATTTATTGAAAAAGAAAGTTGTTGAAGACAAGCTTATAGATAAGAAGTAGAAAATAAATATTTTGGAATAGATTAAAAGTATTTTGAATGAGATTGAATGAGAAAGAAAATATATACAGTAAGTTAAGATAACTTCTCAGTCAGATCAACCAACTAGGAACTGTCACTAGCGAGTATATGATGAAAATTCAAAAGAAAGACATGGAGACAAAGGTGATTAAAGAAGTTCTTCAATTAGTGACATTAGACAAGGTAACTCTTTTAGAGTTAATTAATGAATTGGAACAATAATTGAAATCCATTCTTTCTTTATTTCAAAATATTTTTTTAATGTCTAATTTTACAAAGGAGATTAGGGAAAAATATGATAATGTGGAAAAAGAGCTCACTGAACTACTATCTAAGATTTCTTCTAAGACTAAGATAATAATATATTATTATGAGAGGCTAAAGAACATGATGGGAGTGCAATTTGAATTAAGAAATGAGGAGAAAAATATCATGATCGATCTATCAGAACTCTAAATGGTTTTTCTATTGAACATAGAACCACTGTAGAGACAGATTAAAATGACTAAAGACTTAGTGAGAACACCAAATCTAAGTGTTATGGATAATATGGTCATTCTGACAAAAGATAAAAGTGAGCAGATAATAGTGTTATAGACACTAAAAGACACTTTGAAGGAATCATTACAGGATGCACAAGAGAAGTAAAAAAGCATTTTTGATAAGATCCCCACACCAAATAAGAAATAAGTAAATATTTTGACATTTTTGTTAAAAAGAGGGGAATACATATGTGATTTTGTTTTTCCAAAAGGGGGAATAGATATATAAGGAGGAATATATACTGATATTAATATAGTATGGAGATGTCCCATAGTTATTACTTCAGGGGGAGTAATAAGTTTTATCAAGGAAGAAGAAATGACAAAGGAGAAATTTTGAATTTTGAATAATGACTTTGAAGTTTTTGAAGCTTTTTAACAAACATACTAAACTAATGCAAAAGGGGGAGATTGATACTCCTAAGAGTTGATTTTGTTGTCATTAGTTATTAGGAAGTTATATTGTATGTCAAATTCATTCGGTTATGAATAAAAGATAAGTTGGTAAGGTAGAGAAGGCATTTGGTAAAGGAATTAGAAGACACATAATTTCAGTAAAGAAGAAGAAAGAATAGGCATTGAGTGAGGTAGAACCGAACACCAAAAACCAAGTTATACTGAGCACCTAACTAAAAAGAGAATATAGTTACCGAGTTAAATAAAACGTTTTACCAAGAAAAACATATCGGCAATGGAAGAATTCTAAGTATATTGAACTTGGACACCAAGCATAAAATGATTTACTAATCTCGAGGAGACTGTATAACAAAAAATTGGAGATTACAACATAATTATTACAAATGATTACAAGGTGAGATTAGCCAATGATAATTAAGGATGAAATATACATTGGAAGGATAACTAATGGTAGCACCACTTGAGGAGAAGATTCAAGAACATCTATCACTGCTTCAAAATTATATATAAGAAGATCAGAGTATAAATATCAATATGGTGGTTAAGAAGTATACAAAGAGGAATTGGAGATTGCATATATGAAGCAGATTGGCAAAGAAGGTGAATGAGAAGTGAAGCTACCAAGTAACAAAGAAGTGAAGAAAAGATAGATATTGTGATTCAAAATTGAGCTACCGAGTATTGAATTGTTTGTGTGAAGGATAAAAAGTATGAGGTAACAAGTTAATGAGCACATAGAGTTTGAATAGAATATGTTGATGCAAATTTGATAGACATTTTAGTATTACCAGGATTAAAGAGTAATCAGATTTTTTAAAGTCTCTTAACCAAGCAAATCCTAGCATATCTTAATTGCAAATGCTTTAACTAGGTGAAATTCTTTGATTACTAATGTGAAATCTCTTAATAGAGTAGACTTAGTAGTCTTTAGAAACTTAACTGAGTTAATACCCTTAACAAGGTAAGCTACCAGAAATAGCTAAACATTGTATCTCTAACCAAGAAAACTTTAAACTATAGTAGTAAAGTCTTTTGGGTGTCATCCCCACCATATTTTTTATCCTCTTACAAGGATTTATGCGATACCAAATATTTGTATTATGTGTTGATTATTACATGTTTTATATATTTCATATGATCCATGCAAATATTGAAGAATTAGTAAATAATTGTGAAGAAAGTTCAAATAATTTTAAAAGTGTTTTACAGTATTTATTTACCCCTCCCGTGTTAGTACTGAGCTTTCCACACCTAATCCAACACCGTATACTATCATGGTGAGGTACCCATGTACAATGAAATTTCTCATAGATGGAGAAAGATAGAAAAATTAGTGAGAAGAAACTATCCTCAAAAAAAGATATAAGGGGAGAAGAAGCCTATAAGCACCTACCCACAATCCCAAGGATGATGATGATGTTGATGTAGACCACAGACTAAGATGAGCTTGCATCCATTCCTGAAAATCTTTCTCAATATGACTATCATCTACTAAATCATCTGAATTATCAGGACTAGAATTAGGATATGAAAAGGGTACATCAAGTCAAAAACCCATATAGTGTGTAGCACTAGAATCTATAATCACTTTGGCAAATAAAACCCTACCTTTGAGTTTGTCTTTGTCCTTAGTAATTTCCTGATTTAAAGAAGATACTTTTGCATAATGATGTTAGAATAACTGAGAGGGGGCGTGAATCAATTATCCAGTGTCCCAAAACAAAATGTATAATTCAAAACATCTTCTTTAATTTCTGCTCATCGGTAAGCAATAATACCTCTCACTGTCTGTGCTTTTACCGATTACCAGTCTGATACTTATAA
Organism: Chamaecyparis obtusa; assembly: GCA_027943335.1. Lineage (NCBI taxonomy): Eukaryota > Viridiplantae > Streptophyta > Pinopsida > Cupressales > Cupressaceae > Chamaecyparis > Chamaecyparis obtusa. Next base: position 74,483 of record BSBK01012844.1, read on the forward strand.
TAGTTTACCGATCAAATCTAACATGTAACATGCAAAGTATGATAACAAAAAAAATCACAATCAGCACATAACACAAGAGATTTAATGTGGAAACCCTGTAAAGGGAAAAACCACCTGGGACCGGCAACCCAAAATTGTTCACTCTTCTGAAGTGAGATCGGTTAAGACCCAACCCTATTAAAGGTTACAAACACACTGTTAGGTGTGACCTTGTTAGACGATTTTACACTAGAAGTTATCATCCAATTAGCATTCACTATGGGGTTGACAGGATAACAATGTTCATTCTATGAATGATACATCATAAGACTTTTAGAGTCCACTTGGTTAAGAGATTTAAACTGTATACAATGGTTAAATATGTAATAGTAAAATGACCTACCTTAAAACAACTTCAATTGCAGATTACAGATCAATATTTAGTCCATACAAATCCTTCTAATCAATATTTCACTTCAAATTCAATACTATATCAACTTATTGTCCATCGGTAATAGCTCTATGTGGCTTGGTAATTGTTCTACAGCTTGGTTCTCACTAACCAGTATGATCGGAATGCATGAAAACCTTGTTCACGCGATACTCCTACAACTTCTCCTTCTTCCTAGCTCCTTACTAAAGAAATTATGTTCTCTTATATAGATGAGTAAATCATTTTCTTCTCCACCATCAAATTTTGCTGCTTAATCACATTCATAGATTTTTCCGCTTAAAAATTTCTCGTTACTTGTCTCAATAACACATTTTAATTTTCTCCATTAGATCTTCTTTGAATTTTTTGAGCCATTGATCTGCGTAACAAACTTTATTTGTTACCTTGATGTTATACTCTTGCCAGCTCATCAATCTTATCAGCTAAACTAATCATTTAATTCATTCTATTCCGCTCGGTTAACAAAGAATGCATCGGTGAACACTACTCGGTACTTTATGTCTTTCAACTCTATACTTCATCATAGATGAATGCAACATAATGAAGTCAATATCATCAAGTCATAGACTCATCAACAAGTTACTCAATGTGTTCCTTATCCTCATCTGTCATGTACATCTTTCCTCATGTAGATTTCTCTATTCTTCATCTCTTTTCCACTTTTCTTCAGATGTCTCGGTATAGTAACTTACAAGATAAGTGTCATCAAACTAGTTGACATCAATGACAACATAATATTGATTTAATCATATTACATATTTAATCAGCAACTTCTTAGTGATCTTGCAATCACAAATCCTTCAATTAGATTCCAAATCAGTTGTACTCCAACAATCTCTCCCTTTGGCGTTGATGGCAACTCAAGTAATATGAAATGTGCCATACACATACCAAACATACATTCTACAACTTTGTGAACAAATGTTGTAAGTCGAATAGACTTAATATATTTAATCACTATGTTACTGAACTAGCATTAAGTAATACAACTTTACCATTCTATAGTTGTAATCTTTTCAATTCTCCTGTTCCTGCTTCTATTCTTTGTAACTAATTTTCAATACTCTGTCTCATTTAGATTGTCTCTCCCTTAGATAATTATTGTCGGTGCTTGTTAATCATATTTTGTTTATCTCTCCCCTTTTCATTTCATATGGTTTATCTCCCCCTTTTTCATTTCATATTGTTTATCTCTCCCTTTGATAGCAATGCCAAAGAAACAAATAAACAATGAGCTCTATAGTAGCCAAGTAATTCTTTGTGGTGTTCAATACTTCCTCTATATCTTTGTATACTAATATCTCATTGGTTCAAGTTCTCAACTTTAATCACAACCTTGAACATGATTCAAAGTGTGAAATATGCTGCATCAACATGAATGATCTTTTGATAAAAGTAGGCTGATGCAACAACTAGATCACTTTAGTGACCGATAGATAGGGGATAGACCCCAAGTCTAGTCCTTAAGTATTCAAATGTGTCCTTCGGTAGGGGCTTTGTAAAAATATCAGCAAGTTGTTCTTTAGATGTAACAAATTCTAACTTAACTTGATTCTCTTGCACTTGTTCTCTTAAGTAATGATACTTAATAGATATATGCTTTATCTTAGAGTGCATCATAGGATTCTTTGAAATATTAATAGCACTAGTGTTGTCACAATATATAATCACCAGGTCAGTGATTACCTCATTCATTCATTCCAACACTTGTTTGATATATGCAATGTTTGAATAGCTAGTAGTAGCAACAACATACTCTACTTCAACTGTAGACTGAGAAATACAAGCCTGCTTTTTACTTGTCCAGGTTACAAGTCTTTCATCAAAGAAAAATGCTCCTCCAGTGGTGCTTTTTCTATCATCCACATTTCCAGCCCAATCAACATCGGTGTAAACTTTCAGTTCAAAATTCCCTTCCTTAGGATACCAAAGTCCATAATTCTCTATTTTCTTTAGGTATCTTAAGATCCTTTTTGTGGCTATCATATGTGATTCTCTAGGATTAGCAGAAATCTTGCAACAATTCCTACAACATGTGTTATATCTAGCCTACTATGAACTATGTACATTAACTTACTAATCATGGATTGGTAAAGTGTCTGGTTTACCTTGGTAGTTTTATCCTCCTTTGTCAATTTGCATCCAGTAGCCATCAGTGTTCCCACAGGTTTAGCATCTTCCATGCCAAATGTCTTCAGTACTTCCTTTATGTATTTAGATTGTGTGATGAATATCCCATCACTCTGCTGAATCACTTGTAGTCCAAGAAATAACTTAATGTCTCCAAACATAGACATTTCAAATTCTTTTTGCATTTCATTAGAAAATTCCTTGCAGACAAGATCTGAGCCTCCGAAGATAATGTCATCAAAAAATATTTTAGCAATGATAATAGTATCATCAATATCACCTTTCACATATAAATTGTTTTAACTTGTTCTTACAAATCAAATACTTAACAAGTAAGTATGCAGTCCTTCATACCATGTTCTTGGTGCTTGCTTTAGTCCATATAAAGCTTTATGTAATCTACATACCATGTCTTTATTGTTGGGATTGACAAATCCTTTAGGTTGTTCAATGTAGACTTCTTCTTCAAGTATACCATTTAAAAATGCTGACTTCACATCCATTTGATAGACTTTGAATTTCTTATATGCAGCATATGCAAGTAGTATTCTAACTCTTTCTAATCTAGCAACAGTTGCAAATGTCTCACCATAGTCAATGCCTTCTTCCTGTGCATATCCCTTGCATACTAATTTAGCTTTATTTCTTGTGACTTCACCATTTTCATTCAATTTATTCCTGTATATCCACTTACTACCGATAACATTCTTATCTTTTGGTCGGGGTACGAAGGACTAGGTTTTGTTCTTTTCAATTTGTTCTATTTCCTCCTTCATTACATTAACCCATTCTTCATTCTGTAATGCAAATTTCATAGTTTGAGGTTCAAATTCACAAATTAAACATGTACCTTGTCTTGTTTTGCTTCTGGTTTGCATTCCAGCATGTCAGTCTCCAATGATTTGTGTTTCAGGATGATGTCTTCTGACAAAACTAGCCAAGACTTGATTTCTCCTTTCTTGTTCATCCTGCTCAGGGTCATTTTCTTGCTCAACAACTTCTTCATGTTCCTCAGTTTATGGTGCTTGTTGTACTACATTGATTCCCTACCGACTGGTTGTCACTGCTTGCGGTGTTGGTAGATACTCTAGATATTCAATGTAAGTGAATCTACCATAGTCTTCTAATTCATTTGTACTTTCCTCAGTGTACTTATCATCAAACTCATCAACCTGAACATTAGTACTTTGAACAATCTTATTTGTAGCCTTATTTAAACATTTGTATGCTTTACTTGTAGTGGAATATCCGAAAAATTTCCCTTCATCTCCTTTAGAATCAAATTTTCCATTTCTTTCATCTTTCAAGATAAAGCATTTACTTCCAAAAATTCTGAAATAACTTACAGTAGGTTTGTGTCCAAACCATAGTTCATAAGGTGTTCGGTTTGAGTCCTTCTTCAGTTGTACTCAGTTAAGAACATATACAACTATGCTGACAGCTTCCCTCCAATATGTCTGAGAAACATTCTTTTGTATCATCAATGTTCTACCACAGTCAATTATAGACCTATTCCTTCTTTCAGCAATGCCATTTTGCTGAGGTGTCCTCAGTGCGGATACCTGCCTCTTGATTCTATGCTCATTGCAAAAGTTACTAAACTCATCAGAAATAAATTCACCTCCTCTATCAGATCTTAAGCATTTTATTTCTTTTCCAGTTTCTTTCTCTACTTTAGCTTTATACCACTTAAACATTTTGAAAGCTTCAGATTTCTTTTCAAGAACATAACAGTCATTAGTCTAGTGTAATCATCAACAAAAAGAATAAAATATTTATCACCATAATAACTCTGAGTTCTCATAGGACCACACAGATCGATATGAACCAACTCAAGTATCTTCTTTATTGAGTAGTCTTTGCTTTTAAAACTAGACTTAGTCATCTTACCTCTCTGACATTCATGGCACATAGCATGATCAGGTCTTGTCAAGTTAGGCAATCCTCTAACTCTTTTCTTTCTACTAATCTTGATCATGTTGTCAAAGTTCGCATGGCATAACCTTCAGTGCCACAACCAAGCATTTTCATCCTTAATTAACAAATAAGAAGACTGATCCATATCAAGATAGAATAGATTACCTCTTGATTGTGTACCAGTTTTGACAAGTATTCCTCCATTATTATAAATCTTCACCTTTTTTCTCTCAAAAGCTAGTTGGTGGCCTGAGTTGTTCAACTGAGCCACACTTATCAAATTATAGTTTAGTCCATCTACCCAATATGCATTTTCACATTGTAATCTATCATTAATCATCAGTGAGCCTTTGCCTCTTACCATACAAGGTGCATCATTTCCCATTCTCATAGATCCTCCATTGTATTCAACAAGATGATCAAACTTTTCTACATCACTGGTCATATGATGTGTGCAGCCACTATCTATGATCTATGTATCATTTCTTCTTACTTTAGAGATCAGGGCTATCTCTTCATGTTTCTCTTCCTCTTTTGAGTCATCTTTCATAGCAAAAAATACAACTTCTATATCATCATCAGAATCAAATTCAGTTTTAATATCTTTGGCTATGTAACATACCTTTTTGCCTTTATCATCTTGGTTGTCCCTGTTGTTGTGTTGGTAACCTCTGTTGACTCTTCTCCCATAGCTTCCATCAGATCGATCTTTGGATCTATCATCATCTTTCTTCTGAGGACATCTAGTAGCAATGTGACTGACTTCTTACAAATTAAAGCATGCTAAAGGTAGCTTGCCTCTATACCTTCCTTTTCCTTTGGGAAATCTTCTAGCCATAAGTTCTTCAAGCTCATCAAGTTCATCATCGGTATTTTCATCACTATCACAATTCTTACCATTCCTGCTATACTTTCCAATCTTTAGAGAAGACATGAAAGTGGATTCAATAGAAGGAACAACATTGTTATCAAAGTTGTTTAATTCAAAGGTTGTAAGTTTACAAATTAGAGTGTCAAGAGTAAGGTTGGATGTAGCTCTTGTTTCATGAATTGTATAAATCCTGACTGCATAAATTGGTAGCAAAGTTTTGAGAATCTTTCTTATCACTGTTTCATCATAAATTACTCCATCAAATACTCTAATAGCATGTACCACCTCTTTTAGTCTATTTGAATATTAGACAATATTCTCACCTTCTTTCATTCTCATATCATCAAATCTACCTCTCAGACTTTCAGCTCAAGCTCTTTTGACATTCAGATCTCCACTATAGATTTGTGCTAATTTATCCCACATTCCTTTGGTAGTTGTGCATGTCTTGATATCTTCAAATTCAGCATCAGTACAGGCAACAAGAAGTTCCATCATAGTAACATTGTGTTCATGCTTATCCTTTAGTTGATCAATAGTTAGGGGACCAGTGGGTAGTTGCATGTAGCCATTCTCCATCAGCTCTAGTGCTAAGTTCCCAATTCTAGATATGTGCAACTTCATTCTACTTTTCCATACTGCAAAGTTCTCTTTGTTCAGTTTCAGTACTTCCCTCTTATACATCTTGAGACTTTTATGCCTAAGTCCTTAAAACTTTTGTTCCAAGCAACCAGTGCTCTAATACCAATTGTTAGAATAATTGAGAGGGAGGGTGAATTAGTTATCCAGTGTCCCAAAATAAAATGTATAATTCAAAACATCTTCTTTAATTTCTACTCATCAATAAGCAATTATAATTCTCACTGCCTGTGCTTTTACTGATTACCAGTCTAATAGTTATAACAGTTTACCGATCAAATCTAATATGTAACATGCAAAGTATGATAACAAAAAAATATCACAATCAACACATAACACAAGATATTTAATGTGGAAACCCTGTAAAGGGAAAAACCACCTGGGACTGACAACCCAAAATTGTTCACTCTTTTGAAGTGAGGTCAGTTAAGACCCAACCCTATTAAAGGTTACAAACACACTATCAGGTGTGACCTTGTTAGAGGATTTTAGACTAGAAGTTATTGTCCAACTAGCATTCACTATGGGGTTGACATGATAACAATGTTCATTCTATGAATGATACATCATAAGACTTTCAAAGTCCACTTGGTTAAGAGATTTAAACTATATACAATGGTTAAATATGTACCAGTAAAATGACTTGCCTTATTACAACTTCAATTGCAGATTAAAGATCAATATTTAGTCCATACAAATCCTTCTAATCAATATTTCACTTCAAATTCAATACTATATCAACTTACTATCCGTTGGTAATAGCTCTCTCTAGCTCAGTAATTGTTCTATAGCTCAGTTCTCACTAACTAGTATGATAAGAATGGCTGAAAACCTTGTTCACGCGATACTCCTGCAGCTTCTCCTTCTTCCTAGCTCCTTACTAAAGAAATTATGTTCTCTTATATAGACAAGTAAATCATTTTCTTCTCCACCATCAGATTTTTCTACTTAATCACATTCATAGATTTTGCCGCTTAAAATTGTTTTGGTACTTGTGTTAATAACACGTTTCAATTTTCTCCATTAGATCTTCTTTGAATTTTGTTAGCCGTTGATTTGCGTAGAAAACTTTATTTGTTATCTTGATGTCATACTCTTGCCAGCTCATCAATCTTATCAGCTAAACTAATCATTTATTTCATTATGTTCCGCTTGGTTAACAAAGAATGTGTCAGTGAACACTGCTCGGTTAATACTACGGTCAATATACACTACACTCCGTTGGTGTATACTAGAAATGCTTCATTTACCGATAGCACTACTTTGTGTCTTTCAGCTCTATACTTCATTATAGATGAATGCAACATAATAAAGTCAATATCATCAAGTCATAGACTCATCAACAAGTTACTCAATGTGTTCCTTATCCTTATCTATCATGTAAATCTTTCCTCATGTAGTTTTCTCTATTCTTCATCTCTTTTCCATTTTTCTTCAGATGTCTCGATATAGTAACTTACAAGATAAGTGTTGTCAAACTAGTTGACATCAATGACAACATAATAATGATTTAATCATATTACATATCTAATCATCAACTTCTCAATGATCTTGCAATCACAGATCCTTCAATCAGATTCCAAATTAGTTGTAGTCCAACAAATGAGTTACCTCAATATTATTCTTTCTGGGTAGAAAAGCGAGGTGCTTGATTTTCATTTTTATGCACTGATGTTCTTCACAAAAAATTTTTTTACAAAAGGAACATTTAACTCTCTCAATAGTTTATTTACTTTTCTGACCTAAGTTATCTTTTTTGAAGTTTTGAATTTTATCTTCTTTCTTCCCTTCCTTTTCCTTTTTAGTGTCATGTTTCTCCCCTTAAGCATTTTTTTTTACAATTAGAACTTATTGCATAGTAGATTTCAGAGTACCCATTTGAATTAAATTTTATTGTTCCCTTATAAGATAAAAAATAAAGCTATCAAGTGAGGTCATAGTCCATGACATACCTATTGGTTCAGTTTCCTATCATGCCAAGAATCCATGAAAATTGGCATATCATGTTCCAAGGTTGTGAAATAGGGTTTAAAACATGGTTAGGGTTTTAAAAGATATTTGACTAAGTCCTTAAACCCTCCTACATTCTATTTATATGTAACCTTTTTGGGTCACTCAATCCATTTCTGAGTCACATGTCTTAAGTCATCATCTAGTGGGGCCAAGTTCCTTAAGTATTTTACCCAGCGGACTAGATTTAATCTTTTCCTAACTTGATAAGCCCCATAAGATTTATCACATGTTCGTGGTCTATCTTGTTAAAGTCTTGTTAACCATCGTGAGTGGGTGACCAGTTAAGTTTCCCCTTATCATTGGCTAGCTGGTAGTTTAGAATTTTAGAGGATAACCGTTGTGACCCCATGAGTGCCTAGTCTGAACCCTTCATCGCTAAGTTGTAAACTATTCTATAATATTATCACTAACCACTGCAATCTAGCAATGGTTTATGTTTATCTTTCAGTTGTCAGATCCCAAACTTGTTTGGAGGTTAGTGAGATCTTTCGCAACTTGTTGAGTGTTAAATTTTAATGTTTTTCACTGGCTTGTAGTCTCTTCTCATGACCTAGATGTTTCTTTTACGAGTTAACAACCAAGTTCCATGTGGTAATAGTGGGGCCAAGGTGAAAACTTTAGACACAGATTAAAGAATGGTTTTCTCAAGATGATCAATGTATTAATGCTATGCAGAAATGAATGAAAGATATATGTGTGACACATATCTTTGGTGATGTCATGTTCCTAGACCTAGAGTATTAAAGGTTGTCCAGATTAAAAATGATTGTGTGGCAAGGGTAATGCCTTAATGAGAAAGTGGTCAATGGTTAGTGATCATAGGATCATGCCCCATCACCATGTGTCTAGTCTAATGAGTCAGTAAGTTGGTGGGTCCTCAGTGCCAAGTAGATCCAATGTGCTACTTTTTAATTAGTTACTAAGGAAAATGTTGTGGAAAATAATGTTTTAAATTATACAAAGTTGTTTGTTTGATTATCATGAACTGCACAATCTACCAAGAGGACTTTGCATCAATGGTCATGTTTTAAATTTTGGCATTACCTATTATATTTTGAATATTTGAATTTCTGCAAGGGTTTTCAATAGTGTTGGTGAGGCCAAAGTAGGTGGAAATTGATTGAACCATGCAGATCGAATCCTTGGCTTGATCTAATTTGATCTAATATAGTTAAGGGGAATAACTGTAGTAAAAGATTGATAAATAAATGTAAAGCTGGTCGATCTACTAGTTCTAATTCTATTAGCCACCATAGAAGACTTTTGAAGAGACACTTTTTTGAAAATGATGTCCATGTAGAGAAGTGGGTAAAAAATTCCTTTTATTTATTATGCAGTCGAAGGCACAAAGGGGTTTCAATGATGCATTTCCTATCCTTGCGGCATACCAGTTAGGTTTTTTACTGAACTGAAGATCTGATGGGATTTGATTTCTCCTTATTTTATGGCGTTGCATTTCTGTAGTTATTGCTTGATTGTATCTGATTGTTGAAGTTTTTATATTGCCCTAATTTTTTCCTAAATGATCTGAAGCTTGTTGCAATCCCTATCCTATAAAGTGATTTCCAAGATCATTTAGAAGAGGCTCTTGTTTTGAGATTTGTGGCTATTGCTTTGAGGATTCCCTGTTCTTCTTGAATAGACTTGAAGTTTGATATGTTAATGAAGGTTTTATTTCAAACCATTTTTAGTATATGATTATCTTTGTGAATTTCTTTAAATTCCTTATGAGCTAGGATTGTAAGGCACTAGTGGTTCATCACTCTGTAAGGAAGATTGTGAAATAATTACATGCTACTTTCAAGGAAAGTATAAGTCCCAGGGATTGTTTATGAGGGTTTTGGGAGGGCTTATGAATTTCATGACCTTGTATTAGATTTATGAAAGTTCTATGTAAGGCATAGATCACTTTCAAGGTTTTTGGTTTCCTTTCATTGATATATTTTAGTGGATGTGTACTCATATAGACTCTATGCCCTTGGATTATAGCATTGGTTAAAAGTAAAAAGTCACTTAAAATCATTTCAAAAATATTTAATTTATATGTTTTGTACAAAAAAATTTCAAATCTGTGTTTTAAGACACCAATACACTATTTGGTTTGTTGATATTTATTAAACCAGTAAGATACACCCACCTAAGTCCGTGGAGCTCAAATTCAAAGGAGGACTCCCATCCTCAGCAATGTTGTTCTTTTCCTGGTAGATATGGAATTGGGTACAGAGAGTCAAAGTCATTTTTTTCCATACAATAGTCTGCAAGAAAAAATGATAACAAAAATTGGTGACTCTGCTAAGGAATGATAAATAACCTTTTCTAAAATAAACTAGTTAGGTCAGGGCATCCGAGTAGCCAACACAAATTGGTGACTCTATAGGGGAAGGTCATAGAGTCATGTTTTGAAGTTTTACATCATCTCACCAAGTATGAGTGTTGAATCTAAATTTTTTTGTTGTATCGGTGCATGTTTAGAATGAAAATATGACGAGTTTGTAATTCTAATAAGTGATTCTGAGGTGTTGGTGAAGATTTATTGTGCTTATTAGAAAGAAGGTGTAGAGGAGTTTCAAAATTAAAATATATTTCCTCTTCAAAGAAGTGGTGAATTTAATATGTGAAGCAAGCTTAAGATCTATCAAGTTTTACAACCAAGAGGTTGGTGTACAACCATAATGCCTCTAGGTATTTTTATTTTCATGTGCAATTTTATTATGAAAATCAGTTGTAAAAGAAAAAACTCTTGTTTTCCTATTTAGTAATTTCAGCACTAAGTGAGGGAAGGGTAGTTGCTACATACTTCTGGGACATGTTTTTCATCTTATACTTTTAATGTGTTGAAGTATGTATGCATTTGGTGATAGTGGGTGTACTCTTACTACAAGTTGTGAATCAAAACATTTTTTTAAGGGTGTCATTTTCATGTACATGTTTGAGAAGATTTGAAAGATGTTTTCATATAATATGTAACCCATGACAAATTATTGTAGTATTGTCTCTATGGAGGAGTAGAGGCCCATTTTTTTAACAACATTGAGGGTTTCCCTAATGTTGTTCCTATTGAAATTGGGAAACACATGCAAAAATTTAGTGGTGATGAATTATTTTCAATAGGAAAACATTTGGATGATGTCGGTGATGTCCTCAATAAGTTTGAGGTTGGGCATGAAAATGTTGCTATGAGACTATTTGTGCAAAATCTCACTGAGGATGCAAGAGAATGGTTCCTACTTTTACCTCCATGTTCAATTTCTTCTGGGGATGAGTTGTGTGCAATATTCATAAAATATTCTGGTGAAGGACTTGATCCAATGGTGGTAGCAAGAAAATTCTTGAATACCAAACATGAAGAAAATGAAGATGTTGCTTCTTTTAATTTCAGATTTATAGAATCATTTGTTGGTATTCCAAGAAGATGTAGGTTGAGATTGATAGATTGTCCTATTTTCTATTTGGATGCATTCATTGGGCAAATAAGATCCCTTCTAAGGGATAGAGAGCCTAAATTAATCCCTCAGGCTTTTAGGATGGCAGAAAATTTAGAGAATGAGTTGAAATGTGAGATCCCAAGGGATTTTTTACATGTTGATTCTCACTATCATCGACTGGTCAATCTTGAAGGTAAAATGGAAAATTATGATTAGTATTAGGGTATTGATTTCTCTTAGATTGATTATAAGGATTTTCTTAATGAGGTTGCTTCTCTCAGAAAGAAAGATGCAGAACAATGTGTTATGTATAGGAGTTTGAAAGAAGAAGAGAAGGGGTTGCAAAAAGTGGTTTTCTCTCATGTTCATAGTGAAATGGCTAGTGACGATATGTACAGAGATGAACCAGAAATGAAATTACTTGCAAATATTACACCATGTGATGGAATGATTTATGGTTCCATGTCTATGGCTACATGTGATGTTGATTAGTAGTCCTATATTTCTATGGTGCCATCCAGTGTGTACAAAGAAGAAGAAGGCTTTGCATCTGATAATGATGATGCAAGTATTAATATTTTTGTTGTAGATTATTCATGTTTTCATGTGTTCCTCTCATGTATTTTTATTGTAGAAGAAGGAAGTGAAGAGCATGATAGTGGGTTTTCATGTCATGAAGATTGTAATGATGAACATGATTCTTGTTCATATTCATTTTATTCTTCCTCTAATAAAGAGGATTGTGACAGTGTTGAGGACCTTGTCTTCAATAATTGGGACAATGAATTATTTGATAGAAATAATTATGAAGATCAGTTATCCCTAGGTCACAATGTTTATGTAAATAATTTACACTTGGTTCATAATCCACTATATGAAGACATTATTAAGGAACCAAGTTGCTTAGTGGCTAAACCATTTCATGAAGATAAATTTGAAGGTTCAGGTCCTTCTCAGTTAGGTGAGTTTGTGATAATGCATGTTGGTCATTGCATTTTATATTTTGATGCATTACTAGGTAAACCTTGTATTTTGAGTCCACACAATGATGAGGTAAAAAATGGTCCATACTTGTTGGAGTATGAGTGTGATGATGATTGTGATTGGAAGAATCTGGGCAGTGACAAATATTGTTTTATTCTTTAGCCCATGAATGCTCATTTATGTGGGCAGCAAGTTTCTTATGATATCTTCAGGTGGCTAATCACATATGTGGATGAGAATCAAAATTTTGACATATAAGGGTTTTCATATTTATTTTGGTGGCCTGGAGCCACCGAATAAATTTTTATCCCTGTAGAAGTTTGTAAATATTCCTTTCAATTTGTGTGTTTCCTTTCCTTTTTTTCCTCTTTTTGTGTGGTCTATGCCCCAGAGTGTTGCTTTATTGTCTTGAACTTGTGTTCAAGCATCCTCAGTCAGAGCCACTATTGGTTCAGTTTCCTTTCATGCCAAGAATCCATGAAAATTACCATATCATATTCCAAGGTTGTGAAATAGGGTTTAAATCATGGTTAGGTTTTATAAATAAATTTTTCTAAGTCCTTAAATCCTCCTACATTCTATTTCAACATTACCTATTTGGGTCACTTAAGCCAGTTTTGAGTCACATGTCTTAATTCATCATTGGGAGGGGCCAAGTTCCTTAATTATTTTTCCTAAGAGACCCAATTTAATCTTTTCCTAACTAACTAAGCCCCATAAGATGTTATGATAAGGTCATGGTCTATCTTGTTAAATTCTTGTTAACCACCGTTAGTGGGAAAGCAGTTAAGTTGCCTCTTATCACTGGCTCCCTGGTAGTTTAGAAGTTTAGACAATAACCACTGTGACCCTATGAGTGCCTAGTCTGAACCCTTCATCGCTAAGTCACAAACTACTTTAGAACTTTATCACTAACCTCTGTGACCCAATGATGGTTTATGTTTATCTTTCAGCTACTAGATCAAAAACTTGTTTGGTGGTTAGTGAGATCCTTTGTGACCTAGCAAGTGTTAAATTTTGATGTTTTTCGCTAACTCACCATCTCTTCTCATGACCTAGATGTTTCCTTTGTGAGTTAATGAGAAAGTGCCACATGGAGATGGTGTGGTCGATGTCAGAACTTTAGATGCAAATTAAAGGATGAATTGATCAAGATTGATCTTATGGTTGACACATTACCACTATGCAGTATTGAAAAAAAATATTCATCATGGGATCGTGCCTTTTGACATGTATCTTTGATGATGCCATGTTCAAGTGGACCCAGAATATTAAAGGTTGTGCATATTAAAAATGATCATGTGGCGAGTGTAATGCCTCAATGAGTAAGTGCTCAATGGTTAGTGATCGAGGGATCATGCCTTGTCCCCACAAGTTTGGTCTGATGAGTTAGTAAGTTGGTGGGTCCTCAGTACTAGGTAGATCCATTGTGCTATTTTTTAATTGGTTACCCAGGGAAATGTTGTGGTGAATAATGTTTTAAATCATATAAAGGTTTTTGTTTGATTATTGTGAACCACATGATCTGTCGGGAAGAGTTTGCATCAATGAACATATTTTAAATTTTAGCATTACCTATTATATTTTGAATATCTGAATTTGTGTAAGGGTTTTTAGTAGGGTTAGTGAAGCCGAAGCAGGTGGAAATTGATTCAACCATGTAGATCAGATTCTTGGCTTAACGTGATCTAATCTAGTATAACATAATTAAGGGGAATAATTGTAGTAAAGGACTGATGAATAAATTTAAAGGTGGCTTATATACTAGTTCTGATTCTATTAGATGCCATAGAATAATTTTGAAGAGACAATTGTTTGTAAATGGTGTCCATGCCATGGATAAGTGGGTAAAAAATTCCTGCTATTTATTATGCAGCCGAAGGCACAAAGGGGTTTCAATTATGCATTTCCTATCCTTGTGGCATACTAGTTAGTATTTTGCCTAAAATGAAGATCAGATTAGATCTTATTGCTCCTAGTTTTCTCGCATGTCACTTCTACAATTATTACTTGATTGTATCTAGTTTTGGAAGTTGTTATATTACCCTAATTTTTCCCTAAATGATCAGAATCTTATTGCAATCCATGTCCTATAAAGGGATTTCCAAGATCATTTAGAAGAGGCTTGTGTTCTGAGATTTGTGGAAAATGATTTAAGGATGCCATGATTTGCTTGAATACATTTGAAGTTTGATATTTTAATGAAGGTGTTATTTCAAACCATTGTCAGTATATGATTGTCTTTGTGAATTTCTTTAAATTCCTTATGAACTAGGATTGTAAGGCACTACTAGTTCATCAATGTATAAGGAAGATTTTGAAATAATTACAAGTTTCTTTTATGGAAAGTATAATTCCTAGGGATTTTTTCAGAGGGTTTGGGAGAGGGTTTATGAATTTGATGACCTTGTATTAGATTATTGAAAGTTCTATGTAAGGCATAGATCACTTTCTAGTTTTTGGTTTCCTTTCATTGATATATTTTAGTGGATGTGTACTCATCATACTCTATGCCCTTGGATTATAACACTGGTCAAAGGAAGAAAGTCACTTAAAATCATTTCAAAAATATTTAATTAATATGTTTTGTACATAAAATGTTCAAATCTATGTTTTAAGACACCAATCCACTGTTTGGTTTGCTGAGATTTAGTAAACCAATAAGGTACACCCACTTGAGTCTGTGGGGCTCAAAGTCGATGGAGGATTCCCATCCTCAACATTGTTGTTCTTTTCTTGGTAGATTTGGAATTTGGTACAGAGAGTCATAGGCATTGTTTGCAATATTTTAGTAGAATAGAAAGTAGAGAGAAAAATATAAAATTCAGAACCTAGTTTGGAAAGTATATAAAGGAATAATTGATCGTCTTTCTTTTAAATTACAAGAAAAATTAATTGCAACTTCAAAGATTTAAATTTCATGAATAATTCCTCTAAAATTTAAAAACCTGAAGTACTAAGACCTAAGAGTTGATTTTTTGACTTATGACTTTTGAGCTCCTCAAATGTTCCAAATAGTGTTTTGAGAGGTTCCGAAACTTGGTTGGATGTTTTCAAGTTCTCAACATGAAACAATAATTTAAGAGATATATTTAAACATAAGAAATGAAATTCTTTCTCATAGTTATTAAAAAAAATTATTTGTCCTTAGTTGCATTAGGTTATTTTTCTACAACCATTTTTACCCTAAATAAGTCTTTATTCTTTAGTGAAAGAATTATTTTTAACTTCCAATTATGATAATTGAAAGGTGTTAGAGGTTGTATAGTCACATTGGAATCCATGTTGCTAGACCTATATTGTTTCTTTGTAGAATATGGAAATGAAGAGCACTTCTTGAGGAAGTGTGAAACATAGAAAACACACAACACTTCATTTATTATTTATTTATGACCCCCTTATTTTTGGAACTTTATTAAAGGATTTATTTGCAATCAAAGCCCCCCAAAACTAAAAATGGAACTTTATAATGTGTTGGGAGCTCCCTTTGATCTTCACTTGTAGATTTATACTTTGATGGATAACTTTAATATAACTTTGACTCTATCACCACTCCAAAGTCTACAAGGAAGAGGGCCAATTAACAAGGATCAAGAGAGATCCTCCTACACTTTGAGCCTTATTGCTCAAGTGGGTGTACCCTTGATTCACTTCTTGAAAGGAATCACTAAATGATATACAACTATATACTCTTTACAAACTACTTTAAGATTTTATCATTTGAATGTTTGTGTGTGGCTGATGACAATGAAATGCTTCCAGAGGATGGACCAGTGCCTTAACCTAGGGAAAAGAGTCACCCAATTACATACATCAATTGAATACCTTAATTCAAACACAATTGAATCCAGGATAAGTGCTTTGCCTATTACCCCTCTCCCTTAGACACAAGGACATCAGATTCCTGCTTGGTTGCAAACTCATTGAACCCACCTAAAAGACTTTAATCCTAACTTTGTTAGGAACTTAGAGATGACTTCACAATACTCTTTGTTTACCATATGCTAACACGCTTTGTGACATTAACATTTATGAGCTTAGAACCGAAACAAGAAGACATACACAAATGCAAGATTGGAACTCAATAATATTTTCATTAACATATTCAAGATCAATATACAATCAGAACAACATAAGGATAGGAAAAGATACAAAATCCAGCTCCTCTATCAGTAAAACACCATGGACAACCAGCCTGGGACCAAAGAATGTTTTGGAACCCCTACAAAATCAAAATTTCTGCAACTTATACTCCCTATTCATCTTGAAATTCTCAAAGAGAATGCAACAAGCTATAGATGAATTAGGGTTAGGGTTTCAACCACCCAACCAACTAGAAATGGTCATAAAGTTATTTCATGGGTGGAAACCCAGGCAACCAGGAGAAAGAAAATCCTAGAATGATCCTCAATCATGAAAAATTCTCTATGGAGGTATTGAGAATCATGAACAATGCTCAAAATGTCAACCCTGCAACATGCCTTGAGCACAAAACCACATAGTACAAACCCTGTAGATGATCACTCAACATCTTGGACCACATTGCAACAACAAGCACCACCAAACCAATCAAAATCAACTGTTAAAACCATAAATTTTGGTACTTCCTGTCGCTAGAAACCCTCTAGAAATTCAAATTTGAAATCAAATAGCTACTTTATGGTGCTAATAGTGAGTCGGCAGTCATAATTTAAATCTGGGCCAACTTTAAGTCCTGACCATTAGATCTTTATGTTTTTCGGTCTTTATGACTTATCTCTTAAAAGGGGCCCCAGTCAAATTTAGCGAATTGGTGACAAAGGTTTCCACCAATTCACAAAAAACTTTATCTCTTCACCATTAAGTTTAGCGATTCCACAAATGCTTGTTCGCTAAACCACTAAAACACTTAGAGAACCACCGCTAATTCATGTGAATGAGCGAAGCCTTTGAACTTTGTTGACACCACTAACCTCATTTATCTGGACCGCTAAGACCTTAGACCCCACCTAGGCCTGCTTTATGCCACATTTCATTACCTCATTCGCAGCTCATGCTCGATCACACTGACATAGGACCCATTGTCTGTAAGCCTTATAATCAGATGATAGGCGTAAGATCTCATAGATCTGACAAAACTCATGAGAACTTACACTGACTGTAGATCATGTCCTTGTCACTGATCTCTCTGACAATGACCCCACCTTGCCACATCATCCACATTGACCAATAAAAATTGAACAATCCTGCACCACCTGGCAAATGGCCCCACTGAGAACATTAAGCCGCCTAGAAGATCAGACGACTGGCGCAAGATCTAAAAGGCTCAAAAGATTCTATACACTTACACGCCAACTGTCGATTAGGAATCCTCTCCCATCTCTAACAACCTATTGATGAGAAACAAAATCAACGGATGGTGCATGATCTTAAGCCTCTGACAAAACCCATAAGATTATACACTATTCATCGATTCACTGATAGGATCAGGACCCACTGATACATTCAGAAACTAGGTCCCACTAATAGGTGCTAAGTAAGATTTGAAATCAATAGATGGTGCATGATCTCAAAGGGGAAGAATATTCCTTAAGATCATGCACCGACCATAGATTGAAAAGCCTTCACTGTAGGCCCCACTTACAGGATCCCTCTCAGCAACACACTAACCAATGAGAGAACACCAACTGTGCTAACATGGCAATGGACTTGCTTGAAAAGAAAGACTACGTCATCAAGAGAAATCAATGATCAACGTAAGATCTCAAGCCTCTGACACATCACTTGTGAACATACACCTACCATTAGATGGAAATGCCATCAAAAGACCAGGCCCAAAAAACACTAAGGCCAAAACATAGGAAATATTAAAGCTCATGATCTGGGAAAAATTAAAACCACTGGGCGCTGGGAACTTAGGAAAGATTAACCGGTGACTTAGGAAATATTAAAGGAGACTTGCTGACACATGAAACCTAACCGCAAACATGGTAAAGTTGGTCATTTTAATTAGCACATGCGGATATAAGGTTTTAAGTCACCCTAAAAAGGTAATGCAACATTAGAACAAGGCTAGGGTATTTTTTATTTTTTAGACCCAACGGCTAGATTTTTTAAAAAAATTTGCCAAGGGTTTAGCCGGAGACATGAAAAACATTGCAGAGACCAGGGGAAGAGAGCTAGAGCCATGGAATTTTTTGCACGTGCTAACATAATGATTGTGCATGAGTATGCTCTTTGGATTTGCAGTGAAAAAATGCACTTTTGCAAAAACCAGAACTCAATTTTGATTTGCTGAGAAAAATTTATGAGAAATATGTTTTTCCTCACAAATTAATCCCCCTTCAAAAAAAAAAATTATGGTAAATAATTTAACTTCACTAAGAAAAAATTACCAAATAAAAATAAAAGGACCAAAATTAATCCCCCTTAGTTTAGAAAGAACCAAGGTCTAAAATCATATGTAACCAAGGGCTACAGTCCAAAAGAGGTGCCCCACTCCACCATGATATTACCCCCTAGTTTCTTATGTCATAAAAAAATTCCTTTTCAGGAAGCCATCAATGGCCTAGGTTACCATAGGCTATGACAAATGAGATTGACATGGGCTCAACATGCCTAGTCTATCCGAGGGAAGTTAATAACCATGGTGCTGACACAAAGGTCATAATAAAGATGCACAATTTAGTGACAACAATGGGAATCTCACAAAGAGATCTACGATATAAGCTTAAAATTATCTCTAATCATCTTTGATACCATTGAGAATTTCAATATTTAAAAGAGATTAAAATAATAAGCACAATAACAAAATTATAGAAAATTTAACCCTCAATTGATTAGAGAAGGAAAGGGGAAGAAAATTACATATAGGAAGAGTGATTGAGTTAAATCAGAAGTTGAACCCAACACTCAATGAGTGGTGGCAAGTTACCTCCCACTAAACTAGGATGAGGTATCCAAATAGAATCAATGCCTCTATTAATGACTCCTAAATGATGACAACTCATGTGAAAATGTGTCAAGTACAAATGGATGACTAAGTAGGTTTAATAAGCCTTAGTTTAGATAAATAAAATAAATACACTAACAAAAATAATATTTCTTCAACTAAAACTAATATGAAAAATGTAGGCTAAAAAAATACTTAAATAAAAATTAAAATTTATCTTTATGTATCATAAATGTAAATAATATAATTCTGTAATAAAATATAATAACTCTAAAATAAATAAAATAACTTTATTTTATTAATTATTAAAATATCTATATGAGTTTATGTAATAATTTGAATACATATTAACAATTTCCTTCTAAGGTTGTGAATCCCATAGTAAAAGGTTTTGTCAAAGGTAGATATTTACTAGAGAACCTTCACACATGTTGGGAAGCCATGAACTGGTAAAAGGAATAAAACTAGAGGGTGGCTATGATGTTGATTGACTTTGAGAAAGCCTATTAAATGATTGCATGGAGTTTCATTATTACAATGTTGGAAATTTTTGGTTTCCCTAGTTTTTCTACCAAATGATGAAGACTTTTATCTAGGATACAAGTGCCTATGTGGAAGTGAATGGAACAAGATAAAAATATTTACCCTATTGAGGTATATAAGGTAGGGGTACCAATTATCACTTTACTTCTTTGTTATTGCAGTTGATGTTCTATATCACTTGCTAAGGGATAACTCTATATCTAATAGGGTGAAAGGTATCAACCTACGTAATGGGGAAGGCCTCTTTCAAAATTAGTTTACAAAAAATATAACAATGTTGCTAAAGTTAGAGGAAGAAAACTTTAGTGCCTTGATGAAAAAACTTGATATCTTGTGTGAATCCTTTGGATCTAAATTTTCCTTTCATTAATCTATAATGTTAGGATGGGAGGACCAACCCCCTACTTGGTTAAGTAAATATTCTCTAATAGCATGGGGACCCAATCATCAAGTGAGGTGTCTCGGCATCCCCTTCGCTATCTAACATAATATAAAAGAGATGTGGGATTGGAATAAAGATCAAATTGATAAGAAACATAGGAAACATGGAACAAACATTGTCTCTCATTGGTAGGGAAGTTCCAAGTGTGTGAAAAAACCATCTCCTTATATAATATTTATTACACATCGGCCTAGCTATTTACAAACTACCATTTCTATTTTATTTAGAAATTAATTAAAGAATCCTTGTGGTTATATTAAAAGGGGAACCAAAAATGAATAGTTTCTATGTGTAAATAGTGTTCCATGAGTAAGGATAAAGAAGGTTTGGATTAAACGATTTGAGATTACACAGGTTTTTATTAGCAGCAAAATGGATTTTCAAATCACTTAATAGGGAATAACTTTGGAATATTATAGTTAAGCATGACATATCTATGTATGTTTCCATAAAATATCCTTCTTGGAAAGGATTTACTCTAAGTGATCTAATTGTTGCAAACTGCCTATGAAAACCAACAAGGTTATTTTTTTTCAAATCCATTTGTAAAGCTTTGAACATGTGAGGCATCTTATTTCCCACAATATAATCATTTGTGATGATAAAAAAAAATATTTAGGGAATGGTTTATTTGGTGGAATATAAAATATAAGGATACCCTTGGCACTAATTTTTAAATATGCTTAGCCAAAACATGGGAATCTAACAGCTCATAGTGGTTCTCTAACATTATAAAGGAGAAGCATTTGTTGACCTAGAAATAAATTTATAAATAATTTGATGTACCTCAAACACAATGATGGATTAACTCAACACCTAGGGAGAATTGTACTCCTCTTTCTCTTTCTAAGAAATGTGATCATAGTAATATTTATTTTACCTCTTTCAAATTGGTTGATGGGTCTATGATACACTCCAAAAAATCTAAAAACATTTAAACAAACCATACTAATAATGATGACAATTTTGTTCATATGAATAAATGTTAGAACATGGATGGTGTTACCTTTTGGTAGACTTCTTGTGAGAAACTTTAGAATAGACTTGTTGATGCAATAAAGAAACTCTTCAATTGGTGTCACTTTCTACATATGTACCTATTAAGAAGCCCAATGGGGAGACTAACCTCTGTTGTTGTTGTAAACTTCCTAAGATCTTTAATTATGTATTCTTTAATTTTTTTTGCAAAAGAATTTTGGTATACCTTTGGCCTATTTTTCAACTCTAACATCACTGTATATGAAGTTCCCACTAGCTTTATTCCTAGCCCCAACATATATTTTAATTATTGTTGGTCTTTTCTTTTCCATTAAAATAGTTTGGATTATTTAAAAATATAGGAATGATGACATCTTTAGTCGTAGGATCAAAGAACTTATTAAGTCTATAAGGAGCCTCATAATATATTCTATTGAATGACATGTTAATCTGACCATGAGGCTTGCAAGAAAGAAATTTGAGAGGCTCCTCCAAGATGGTACAATCAGAGTGTTCACATGGGTAATCTCTCATGGATTCACCTGGACCAAACAATCAATATAGAGGACACCATTTGAAGTTGGGTTGAATAATTTCATTAGATAACTAAATGAACTAAGGGAGAGGGAAGAGTATATGCAAGTTGTATAGCTGGATGTGCTAGATGTTCTAGTACACACTTACTTGGAGCATGTATAGAAAGGTGAGGAGATCAAATTGATGGATATACCACTAAGATGAACATCGTGGATGTAAGGATTATGTGTTACCAAGCCTCTAGATGCAAAGATTAAATTTTGATAGCATTCATTAAAATAATTGATTATGTTAGATCTAGTATATTTTATTTAGCTAAATATGTGTTTAGTATGTTTTGTATAGGTTTCACTGAGCTAAGATAAATAATGTAGTATTTTAAGTACTTTCATGTTGTCTATATTAGGCTCATATAGTCATCATCTAATAATAATTTTCAATTTTATATTGTGCATACATGATCTTTAATAGAAGAAAAAAATACATATTAACATTTAATATTTATGTGAAGAAATAAAACTTCTTAAATATTAATATATTGTGATTAATTATATTTCAATTTTAATTTTTTATTATCATTTACAGTTTTATTAATCAATTTATTATTTAAAAAAATATGCATTTAATACATTGGTATTAAATATATGTTATTATCTAGTTAAAATTGTCTTTAAACTTTTTGAAGATTATGAGAAATATAAATGTTCAAATAAAAATCAAATAATTTCAAATTTAATGTTTATTGTGAGATAATATAAGAAAAAATATTATTAATTATTTAATATAGATAATTTTTTTGAAATTATCTTTTAAATTTTGAAAGATTATGAGAAAAATAGATGTTCAAATTAAAATAAAATAATTCATACAAGAAAAAAAATACATATTAACATTTAATATCTATATGAAGAAATAAGACTTCTTAAATATTAATTTATTTTCATTAATTGTATTTTAATTTTGATTTTTACTATCATTTACACTTTTATTAATCAATTTATTATTGGTCTTAAATATATGTTATTATCTATTTGAAATTGTATTTTAAATTTTTGAAGATTATGAGAAAAATATATGTTCAAATAAAAATCAAATAATTGCAAATTTAATGTTTATTACGAGATAATATAACAAAACATACTATTAATTACTTATAGATAAATTTTAGTACTATAACATATGTAGATCTAAATTAATACATTGTCAATTTCATTTTAAAATAAAACATGTAAGGAATACATGCTCCTATAACATATGACTAATCCACTAGATAGACACATGGTTGTCCAAATCAGGTCTAACGAATGAGTAATGTTGCATGACATGTCAAATGTTTACCAGTTCAAGTTTAACTACCAATAAGTTAAAATGAGTCACGTTGACTATGAATTTCTACCATGATTAAAAATTTAAATCTTAACTATTAAAAACATTGATGCTATGTTATTTAAATTTTAATTCAACACTTACATAAATATACAATAGTTCAATGAAAAAATATAAAATCTTTAGAAATAAATATATATGAAATTTCAAATCTATCATATGAATAGTTAATTTTTTTGGGGTCGATAACAATGATATTTTATTAATATAAAGAAGGAAATTACATTTCAAGTGTATATATAAAAGCTACTGATAATGTAACATATAGATATAAAAATATAACCATTTGTTGTAACTTAAAGACATAAAAATCTTAGAAAACCCATTTTCAAAACCACCTCCCTTTTCACCGAATTCTACTGTAGAATTCCTTCACAATGACATCTAACCAAAAATTGGGATTTTTTCCTCCATTGCTGAGATTATCTTCTCTGTTCAAACGAGGACCTATAATTCTAAAAACTTTACCCATCCTCCCGTAATATAGCCACATAATTTAATCTTCTACTACCAACTATAGTCAAATTTTGTTACATACTCCACTCCATTACAAATACAAAATGTGGGTGGTCTAGCAAATAATCTAATATATCTTCCACTTTAACTAGTCTGCTTACGATAACCATGTTTCAACAAAAATTAGTGCTTGAATAAAAAATTTACTTTGTGTTCACCCTTTTCACGTTTTCTCCTCTTATTCCGCTTTTCTTCATTTGAATAGGAAAATTGAAGACTCTACATCTAGTTGCCTCCATGTCCATATACTACAAGACTTTCTCTTTCATTGTATTCCGCACCCTAAATATGTTCGCACAATATTCACCTTTATCTACATTTCCCCACCATCTCAAAAAGGCCACAAAACCATAGATTCTACCATCATCTTCATTATGAGAGCATTTAGAGTAGTTCGAGCCAATGCCCAAGATGACCCATGTTCCAGAATCGATTCCACGCCTCCTAAAAGATCCTCCTTGAACATTTCTCAAATGATCCTTTCCACCAGCGTCATCTCTTCACCAGTTTCTAATTCCCAAGTAATAATCATTCAAATGAAATCAAGGTTAACTTTTCACTTCTCCTTCCTCTCCTAGAATTGGTCTCCCAAAACCGCCAATGCCGCACCTCCTCCTGGTCCTTGATTTTTAGCAAGCCTTTCATTCTCTCCTTGGTTGTTTGGCCTTTGAAGCTTTTTTTTTGTTTATCTATGTCAATAGAGAATGTGGCCTCCGTATCAACACAAAAAAACTCTTGGAAAATATGCAAAGCTTCAAAATGAAAAGACAAAACTAGGAAGCAATGAACCGAGTGGAAAGGAAACTTATAACTGTAAAACCACTTTCTCAAACTATTGATTTGATTAGGTCAATTTAGTACAAGTAAAAATAAGTAATCATGACATGGTAATCATCATAAATACAACCTATAGGAATTTCTTTGTGTCACACATCAATCTATGGATTAAGAGGCTTTAAAACACAACTTTCCTACCCATTCACATGAATGAAGGAAACTATAGGGATATGTGGACATAAATGTGGATCATAACTAAATCAATACCAGAACTATAAAAGTCGATAAATACATTTAAAAACTCCAACCTTATTTCCTCTACTTTTTTGAAAAGGAAGTTGCCCACTTTGACAACACATCTACCTCAACATTACCACTTCGCCTAATATGTGCAATTTGATATTACTCAAAAAAATTCAAATTCCCTAGAATAGAAATAATAATGCTTTGAAGATACCATGCTACAATGACACCTTTATATAATGCTTGTACAATAATATCAGAATCACCTTCTAAGAAAATCTTCTCTAAATTCAGTTTCTAACCCACCTTGTGATGAAGGGTGCTCCCCTTAATACCACAAACACATAACAGAAAAAGAGAAACAACAACAAAAATATGCAAGAACAGAAAAATTGGCTTCTTATTATCTCCACAAATGTGGAATTACAAACTTTCAGAATTACAATATGCAAAGCCACATGGGCATTCCCTTACAATATTCTGTAGGACAAAGCCTCGAACTATTACCCAGAACTATTCTGAACTACCTAAGACAATAATACAGCCTTCCTTATATAGGCAATTTTCCACTGCCTGGGAAGGTTCCAGAATTTTGGCCAATAAGGCCGACCAAACTTATAATTATTTTATTTTACATTTCATTACATCATAGTCGGCTCAAGATAACCTTTGAAACCCGAACAGAAATTTTGAAGAAAATTATTTTTCGCCATTTCAGGTGGCCCAACTTCCGAAGACCATAAGTCATCACCAGTTGACCCGATCGGCTATTATACCCCATTTCGGAAATGCCACGGAGCGCTCTACGGGCTTGACCAGCGCAAGCGCTTGTCACCCAAATTTTCAACCTCATCCGGGGCCTCTAAAGCCTTCAAAACTGAGTTCAAAGTTTCTGTACCCTGCTGCCAATACCGAAAATCTTCAATATCTTCCAATATACACTTGATCTGGCAATGAAACTTTACTGGCAGACTTATATGACCAAAATGAACCTCCAAGAAAGAAATCAGATCATTCTGAGCACATACGAAAATTACCAAAAATAGTAACTTTCCAAAAATAGCAGCTCTGCACAAAATAGCCCTTATTGAATACAAAAATAGAAATATTTTTGGGTGATGCAAGATTGCTCTTACACCCAGGATGCTCCTGCATCAGACACCCGGGGTAATTTGAGAAGTGACCCTGTCACGACTCAGGTGTGCAGAGGAAAACCAAGACGGCTAACCTCCTCCTTTGCCAGCCATGATGAATCTTCAACAGGTCATCCTTTCCACTTGACCAAATATTCTTCATATGTCCTGTTCCTTGTGCTTCTGCCAACACGACTGTCCAGTATATCTTCGATCTCCTTAATGTCTGAACTAGTTGCTGGAATGCTCCACTGTGCTGCTATGATCTCATCTTCAACACCTCCTTCATGATACGCTGTCAGATCTGAAATGTTAAACACTGGTGAAATATGTAGCTCAGTAGGCAATTCTACCTCATCAGGTGGTATCAGAGCAGGAGTTCTTGAGTGTGTAAACAGATCACCGACTGTGAGGCAATTTGCACCAGGACCGTGGCTAGGGTTTCAGCGCGCATCGCGAAAATGCCTCCACGAAGGGAACGTGGTGGAAGAGCTGGTGTTGTGACACCTGAGGTTAGAGAGATGCAGAGACAAGTGCGAGCATTGCAAGAAGAGATTCGCAGAGGAATGAATCTTAATGTCAGAGACGAAAGTGAGGATGAAGCCGAAGAAGAATATCAAGAAGGAGAAGTTGAAATTGTGAACCAGGAGGAAGAAAGACTTTTTCGGGCGATTTCCAAGATTGGGAAAAGACCTAAGATTGAGGTTCCTACATTTTCTAGAAATCTTAACCCAGAGGAATTGATCGACTGGATCAATGAATGTGAGGAATATTTTGAGTATGAAGATGTTGAGGATCCTGATAGGGTCAAATTTGCGAAGGCCAGACTGAAAGGTCATGCAAAGATCTGGTGGCAAGAAATTCAATTGGAGCGAAATAGAAGAGGGAAAGTTAAAATCACAAGATGGGATCGGATGGTGGATAAATTAAAGTGACAGTTCATTCATGTTGATTATGAGCTTGATCTACTAAAGAAAATGCAAAGTTTGAAGCAAGCAGGAAGATCTGTTCAGGAGTATACAGAGGAGTTCTATCGACTCCTCATCAGAACAGGCCATGCAGAAGCTGATAAGGAGAAAGTTGCCCGATACCTTAATGGGTTAAGGCCAAGCATTCAGGAGGAGTTGAATCTGGTTCGAATGAACAGTATTGAGGAGGCATACCAATTTGCCCTAAAAGTAGAGGAAAAGCTGAACAAGAAGTTCGAGAGCAGACAAAATGGAAGAGGTCGCGGTGGACGATCTGGTGGACGGTCATATGGTGGCCGAAATGAAGATCTGAAAAGGAAGGATGAGGCTAGTAGCAGTCAGAATCAGCGCGGAAATAATTCTAATCGCTTCCAGGATCAGAATAATAGAGATCAAAAAGGAAGAGGAAGAGGACAACGATCTGGAAGAGGAGGCTTCCGTGGAACATGTTTTCACTATGGAGAAGAAGGTCATAGGGCATTTGAATGTCCTTAGCACCAAGGAAGAACAGACAGGAGAAATGAAGGCCAGACCAGAGTTGCGCATGTAGATGAAGATGCCAGATCATCAAATTCTAAAGATGCTGAAAGAGGAGAAACGTTGATTAACATAAGAGTCCTGTTGAGTGGTGAGAATGAACCTGAGCAAAGAAGGAGCCTGTTTCGCACCAGGTGCAAGTGTGAAGGTAAATGTTGTGATGTGATCATTGATAGTGGAAGCACTGATAATTTGGTGTCAGAAGAGATGGTGACAAAGTTGAAGCTCAAGAGACAGAAACACCCACATCCATATCGGATTGCCTGGGTACAGGATGACCACAAGGTCATGGTCAATGAACAATGCCTAGTGAAGCTCAAGATCGGCAGGTACCAAGATGAGGTACTATGTGATATCATCTCTATGGATGCATGTCATATGTTATTGGGTAGACCGTGGCAGTTTGACAGATGTGCTGTACACGATGGTCGTGCGAATACCTATTCCCTGACAAAGGATGGAGTGCGACATAAGCTAAAGCCATTGAAGGAGACCGAAGAAAAGGTATGTGGTAATGCAAGAATAACATTTGTTGATGGAAGGAAATTCCTAGATGGTATGAGGCATGAGCATGTATGTTTTGCTTTAATTTCAAAAGCTGGTAAAGAGGAAGTAGAAGATGTTCCTGTAGAAGTTACAGATTTGTTGAATGAGTTTCAGGATATTGTATCCGATAACGTGCCTGATGGATTACCACCAGTCAGGAAGATCATTCATCAGATGGACTTGATCCCAGGAGCGAGTTTGTCGAATAAGGCAGCACACAGAATGACACCTGCAGAAAGTGAGGAGTTGAACAGACAAGTACATGAACTGTTACAGAAGGGGTTGATTCAAGAGAGTCTGAGTCCCTGTGCTGTACCAGCGGTATTAGCACCAAAGAAGAATGGAGAGTGGAGGATGTGTATAGATTCTAGGGCAATAAACAAGATCATAATCAAATACAGGTTTCCATTACCACGAATGGATGATATTATGGACTGTCTGAGTGGAGCTGTGTATTTTTCAAAGATAGATCTGAAAAGTGGATATCATCAGATTCGGATCAGAGAAGGAGATGAATGGAAGACTGCCTTCAAGATAAAGGAAGGACTGTATGAGTGGTTAGTCATGCCTTTCGGGCTAACCAATGCACCGAGTACTTTCATGCGGCTCATGAATGATGTTCTGAAAGAATTTTTGGGTAAGTTTGTCATCGTTTACCTAGATGATATTTTGATCTTTAGTAAGACATTGGATGAGCATATGATGTATATTCGTATGGTATTTGAGAAGTTGAGGGAAGAGAAATTGTTGATTAATTTGAAGAAGTGCAGTTTTGTGAAGAAAGAGTTAGTGTATTTGGGATTTGTAGTTTCAGCAGAAGGTCTAAAAATGGACCCAGAGAAGGTACAGGCTATCCTTGAATGGCCTACTCCAAGGAGTGCTACTGAGGTAAGATCTTTTCATGATTTGGCTAGCTTTTACAGAAAGTTTATCAAAACTTTTAGTAGTATTTGTGGTCCCTTGACTAAAACAATGAGAGGGGATAGAAAAGAGTTTAAGTGGACTAATGGGGCAGAAAAGAGTTTTCAATTGTTGAAACAAAAAGTTACAGAACAACTTGTTTTAGCACTTCCAGATTTTAATAAGGTGTTTCAAGTAGATTGTGATGCTAGTGGTACTGCAATAGGAGCTTTTATGAGCCAAGAAGGTAAACCTGTTGCTTATTTCAGTGAGAAGTTAAATGATGCGAAGAGGAAATATTCTATTTATGATCAGGAATTTTATGCTATCGTTCAGGCATTAAAGAAGTGGAGACATTATCTGCTTCCTAAGGAGTTTGTTTTGTATACTGATCATCAAGCTTTACAATATTTGAATAATCAAGGAAAGCTGAATCAGAGGCATTTGAAATGGGTTGAGTTTTTGCAGAGTTATACATTTATTTTGAAACACAGGAGTGGAAAGTCTAATAGGGTTGCAGATGCTCTTAGCAGAAGGCAACCATTGCTGATAGAAATGCAGATTGAAATGGTTGGGTTCAATGAATTCAAGAATTTGTATCCAGAGGATCCTGATTTTGGTGAAGCTTGGAAAGCTTGTACAGAACCTGTTACTCTAGACAGGATGAAATGGTTGGATTTCATCATCTAGGATGATATGCTATTCAGAGGGAGTTAGTTGTGCATTCCACAAAGTTCTATGAGGGAGAATCTCATCAAGGAGAAGCATAGCGGGGGATTGGCTGGACATTTTGGTCATGACAAAACCCTTTCTTTGATTAGTGAAAATTATTATTGGCCACAATTGCAGCAAGATGTGAAGAAGTTTGTACAGAGTTGCAGAGTATGTCAGATGGCGAAAGGAGTGAAGCAGAATACAAGGTTGTATCAGCCATTACCTGTACCAGAGAAGCCTTGGGAGGATATCAGCATGGACTTTGTTCTTGGTTTACCGAGGACTCACCGGGGACATGATTCAATTTTTGTAGTGGTTGACAGATTTTCAAAGATGACACATTTTATTCCCTGCAAGAAGACTAATGATGCTGTTCATGTAGCATAATTATTTTTCAGAGAAGTAGTGAGACTTCATGGTTTGCCAAAGATCATAGTTTCAGATCGGGACACTAAGTTTGTTAGATATTTCTGGCGTACATTGTGGAAGAAGTTGAAGACAGATTTGAAGTTCAGTTCATCACATCATCCACAGACTGATGGACAGACAGAGGTGGTGAATAGGAGTTTGGGAAATTTGCTGAGATGTTTGGTTGGAGATAAGCCAACGGGATGGGATTTGATTTTACCACAGGCAGAATTTGCATACAATAATTCTGTCAATAGGAGCACTGGTAATCACCATTCCAGATTGTATATGGAAGTAGTCCAAGAAATGCATCTGAATTAAGGAAGATAGATAAAGGAGAAATAAGTAGTGCTGAAGCTGAGGATTTTGCAGAACACTTGAAGAACATCCATGAGGAGGTGAGGAAGCATATTACCAAGATGAACGCATAGTATAAGGCTAAGGCAGATGAGAAAAGGAGGTATAAAGAATTTCAAGTTGGTGATGAAGTCATGGTTCATTTGCGGAAGGAGCGGTTTCCTGTTGGTACATATAACAAGCTGAAAATGAAGAAGTTTGGACCATGTAGGATACTAAAGAAACATGATTCAGGAAATGCATATGAGGTAGAATTTCCTACTGAGCTACATATTTCACCAGTGTTTAACATTTCAGATCTGATAGCGTATCATGAAGGAGGTGTTGAAGATGAGATCACAGCAGCACAGTGGCGCATTCCACCAACTAGTTCAGACATTAAGGAGATCGAAGATATACTGGACAGTCGTGTTGGCAGAAGCACAAGGAACAGGACATATGAAGAATATCTGGTCAAGTGGAAAGGACGACCAGTTGAAGATTCATCATGGCTGGCAAAGGAGGAGGTTAGCCGTCTTGGTTTTCCTCTGCACACCTGAGTCGTGACAGGGTCACTTCTCAAATTACCCTGGGTGTCTGATGCAGGAGCATCCTGAGTGTAAGAGCAATCTTGCATCACCCAAAAATATTTCTGTTTTTGTATTCAATAAGGGCTATTTTGTGCAGAGCTGCTATTTTTAGAAAGTTACTATTTTTGGTAATTTTCGTATGTGCTCACAATGATCTGATTTCTTTCTTGGAGGTTCATTTTGGTCATATAAGTCTGCCAGTAAAGTTTCATTGCCAGATCAAGTGTATATTGGAAGATATTGAAGATTTTTGGTATTGGCAGCAGGGTACAAAAACTTTGAACTCAGTTTTGAAGGCTTTAGAGGCCCCGGATGAGGTCAAAAATTTGGGTGACGGGAGCTTGCGCTAGTCAAGCTTGTAGAGCGCTCCGTGGCCTCCGTGGCATTTCCGAAATGGGGTTATAATAGCCGATCGGGTCAACTGGTGATGACTTATGGTCTTCGGAAGTTGGGCCACATGAAATGGCGAAAAATAATTTTCTTCAAAATTTCTGTTCGGGTTTCAAAGGTTATCTTGAGCCGACTATGATGTAATGAAATGTAAAATAAAATAATTCTAAGTTTGGTCGGCCTTATTGGCCAAAATTCTGGAACCTTCCCAGGCGGTGGAAAATTGCCTATATAAGGAAGGCTGTATTATTGTCTTAGGTAGTTCAGAATAGTTCTGGGTAATAGTTCGAGGCTTTGTCCTACAGAATATTGTAAGGGAATGTCCATGTGGCTTTGCATATTGTAATTCTGAAAGTTTGTAATTCCACATTTGTGGAGATAATAAGAAGCCAATTTTCTGTTCTTGCATATTGTTGTTGTTTCTCTATTTCTGTTATGTGTTTGTGGTATTAAGGGGAGCACCCTTCATCAAGATAAAAGGGTGCTCCCCTTAATGCCACAAACACATAACCAAAATAGAGAAACAACAACAAAAATATGCAAGAACAGAAAAATTGGCTTCTTATTATCTCCACAAATGTGGAATTACAAACTTTCAGAATTACAATATGCAAAGCCACATGGGCATTCCCTTACAATATTCTATAGGACAAAGCCTCGAACTATTACCCAGAACTATTCTGAACTGCCTAAGATAATAATACAGCCTTCCTTATATAGGCAATTTTCCACCGCCTGGGAAGGTTCCAGAATTTTGGCCAATAAGGCCGACCAAACTTAGAATTATTTTATTTTACATTTCATTACATCATAGTCGGCTCAAGATAACCTTTGAAACCCGAACAGAAATTTTGAAAAAAATTATTTTTCGCCATTTCAGGTGGCCCAACTTCTGAAGACCATAAGTCATCACCAGTTGACCCGATCGGCTATGATAACCCCATTTCTGAAATGCCACGGAGTGCTCTACAGGCTTGACCGGCGCAAGCGCTCGTCACCGAAATTTTTGACCTCATCCGGGGCCTCTAAAGCCTTCAAAACTGAGTTCAAAGTTTCTGTACCCTGCTACCAATACCGAAAATCTTCAATATCTTCTAATATACACTTGATCTGGCAATGAAACTTTACTGGCAGACTTATATGACCAAAATGAACCTCCAAGAAAGAAATCAGATCATTCTGAGCACATACGAAAATTACCAAAAATAGTAACTTTCCAAAAATAGCAGCTCTGCACAAAATAGCCCTTATTGAATACAAAAATAGAAATATTTTTGGGTGATGCAAGATTGCTCTTACACCCATGATGCTCCTGCATCACCTTGATAATACGTAGAGGAGCTTTTTTCTTCTTCCATATTTTTAGTTCCTTCCTTTAACTTTTGTGTTGCACAAGAAATAATATTCACAAGCCAATCTCTTATAATAACCCCTACACTAGATGGGGGCCAAGGTTTGCTTGGACTTCACCATTGAAGTTCACTTTCTACCAACCTCTTTTTGGTTCTTTCCAACTCACAGCCTTACTCCTAGCCACCTTATTGATACTAGACAAACCTTTATTTGCAAGTGTAATTATTACTCCAAGCAATGGAGTTTGGATATTTTAATCCTCAAAGATGTAAGGAATATTTGAATTTAAATGTATTGTTGATGCACTTAACACCTCCTCAATAGATAAAATTATTCTCATCAAGATTCTTCCAATTAATTCAGACTTATCTGGGAATATTTTTCTATTTCTCTCCTTCCAAATATCCTAGAGCACAATAGAGGAAGGAATATACCGAAAATCTTCAATATCTTCCAATATACACTTGATCTGGCAATGAAACTTTACTGGCAGACTTATATGACTAAAATGAACCTCCAAGAAAGAAATCAGATCATTCTGAGCACATACAAAAATTACCAAAAATAGTAACTTTCCAAAAATAGCAGCTCTACACAAAATAGCCCTTATTGAATACAAAAACAGAAATATTTTTGGGTGATGCAAGATTGCTCTTACACCCAGGATGCTCCTGTATCAGACACTCGGGGTAATTTGAGAAGTGACCCTATCACGACTCAGGTGTGCAGAGGAAAACCAAGACGGCTAACCTCCTCCTTTGCCAGCCATGATGAATCTTCAACAGGTCATCCTTTCCACTTGACCAGATATTATTCATATGTCTTGTTCCTTGTGCTTCTGCCAACACCACTGTCCAGTATATCTTCGATCTCCTTAATGTCTGAACTAGTTGTTGGAATGCTCCACTGTGCTGCTGTGATCTCATCTTCAACACCTCCTTTATGATACGCTGTCAGATCTGAAATGTTAAACACTGGTGAAATATGTAGCTCAGTAGGCAATTCTACCTCATATGCATTTCCTGAATCATGTTTCTTTACTATCCTACATGGTCCAAACTTCTTCATTTTCAGCTTGTTATATGTACCAACTGGAAACCGCTCCTTCCGCAAATGAGCCATGACTTCATCACCAACCTGAAATTCCTTATACCTCCTTTTCTCATCTGCCTTAGCCTTATACTATGCATTCATCTTGGTAATATGCTTCCTCACCTCTTCATGGATGTTCTTCAAGTGTTCTGCAAAATCCTCAGCTTCAGCACTACTTATTTCTCCTTTATCTATCTTCCTTAATTCAGATGCATTTCTTGGACTACTTCCATATATAATCTGGAATGGTGATTTACCAGTGCTCCTATTGACAGAATTATTGTATGCAAATTCTGCCTGTGGTAAAATCAAATCCCATCCCGTTGGCTTATCTCCAACCAAACATCTCAGCAAATTTCCCAAACTCCTATTCACCACCTCTGTCTGTCCATCAGTCTGTGGATGATGTGATGAACTAAACTTCAAATCTGTCTTCAACTTCTTCCATAATGTACGCCAGAAATATCCAACAAACTTAGTGTCCCGATCTGAAACTATGGTCTTTGGCAAACCATGAAGTCTCACTACTTCTCTGAAAAACAATTCTGCTACATGAACAGCATCATTAGTCTTCTTGCAGGGAATAAAATGTGCCATCTTTGAAAATCTGTCAACCACTACAAAAATTGAATCATGTCCCCGCTGAGTCCTCGATAAACCAAGAACAAAGTCCATGCTGATATCCTCCCAAGGCTTATCTGGTACAGGTAATGGCTGATACAACCCTGTATTCTGCTTCACTCCTTTCGCCATCTGACATACTCT
Source organism: Chamaecyparis obtusa (assembly GCA_027943335.1). Taxonomy (NCBI): domain Eukaryota; kingdom Viridiplantae; phylum Streptophyta; class Pinopsida; order Cupressales; family Cupressaceae; genus Chamaecyparis; species Chamaecyparis obtusa. Next base: position 108,980 of record BSBK01012844.1, read on the forward strand.
GCAACTCTGTACAAACTTCTTCACATCTTGCTGCAATTGTGGCCAATAATAATTTTCACTAATCAAAGAAAGGGTTTTGTCACGACCAAAATGTCCAGCCAATCCCCCGCTATGCTTTTCCTTGATGAGATTCTCCCTCATAGAACTTCGTGGAATGCACAACTGACTCCCTCTGAATAGCATATCATCCTGGATGATGAAATCCAACCATTTCGTCCTGTCTAGAGTAACAGGTTCTGTACAAGCTTTCCAAGCTTCACCAAAATCAGGATCCTCTGGATACAAATTCTTGAATTCCTTGAACCCAACCACTTTAATCTGCATTTCTGTCAGCAATAGTTGCCTTCTGCTAAGAGCATCTGCAACCCTATTAGACTTTCCACTCCTGTGTTTCAAAACAAATGTATAACTCTGCAAAAACTCAACCCATTTCAAATGCCTCTGATTCAACTTTCCTTGACTATTCAAATATTGCAAAGCTTGATGATCAGTATACAAAACAAACTCCTTAGGAAGCAGATAATGTCTCCACTTCTTTAAAGCCTGAACTATAGCATAAAATTCCTGATCATAAACAGAATATTTCCTCTTGGCATCATTTAACTTCTCACTGAAATAAGTAACAGGTTTACCTTCTCGGCTCATAACAGCTCCTATTGCAGTACCACTAGCATCACAATCTACTTGAAACACCTTATTAAAATCTGGAAGTGCTAAAACAAGTTGTTCTGTAACTTTTTGTTTCAACAATTGAAAACTCTTTTCTGCCCCATTAGTCCACTTAAACTCTTTTCTATCCCCTCTCATTGTTTCAGTCAAGAGACCACAAATACTGCTAAAATTTTTGATAAACTTTCTGTAAAAGCTAGCCAAACCATGAAAAGATCTTACCTCAGTAGCACTCCTTGGAGTAGGTCATTCAAGGATAGCCTGTACCTTCTCTGGGTCCATTTTTAGACCTTCTGCTGAAACTACAAATCCCAAATACACTAACTCTTTCTTCACAAAACTGCACTTCTTCAAATTAATCAACAATTTCTCTTCTCTCAACTTCTCAAATACCATACGAATATGCATCATATGCTCATCCAATGTCTTACTAAAGATCAAAATATCATCTAGGTAAACGATGACAAACTACCCAGAAATTCTTTCAGAACCTCATTCATGAGCCGCATGAAAGTGCTCGGTGCATTGGTTAGCCCGAAAGGCATGACTAACCACTCATACAGTCCTTCCTTTGTCTTGAAGGCAGTCTTCCATTCATCTCCTTCTCTGATCCGAATCTGATGATATCCACTTTTCAGATCTATCTTTGAAAAATACACAGCTCCACTCAGACAGTCCATAATATCATCCATTTATGGCAATGGAAACCTGTACTTGATTGTGATCTTGTTTATTGCCCTAGAATCTGTACACATCCTCCACTCTCCATTCTTCTTTGGTGCTAATACCGCTGGTACAGCACAGGGACTCAGACTCTCTCGAATCAACCCCTTTTTTAACAGTTCATGTACTTGTCTGTTCAACTCCTCACTTTCTGCAGGTGTCATTCTGTGTGCTGCCTTATTCGGCAAACTCGCTCCTGGGATCAAGTCCATCTGATGACTGATCTTCCTGACTGGTGGTAATCCATCAGGCACGTTATCAGATACAATATCCTGAAACTCATTTAACAAATCTGCAACTTCTACAGGAATATCTTCTACTTCCTCTTTACCAGCTTTTGGAATTAAAGCAAAACATACATGCTCATGCCTCATACCATCTAGGAATTTCCTTCCATCAACAAATGTTATTCTTGCATTACCACATACCTTTTCTTCGGTCTCCTTCAATGGCTTTAGCTTATGTCGCACTCCATCCTTTGTCAGGGAATAGGTATTCGCATGACCATCGTGTACAACACATCTGTCAAACTACCACGGTCTACCCAATAACATATGACATGCATCCATAGAGATGATATCACATAGTACCTCATCTTGGTACCCGCCGATCTTGAACTTCACTAGGCATTGTTCATTGACCATGACCTTGTGGTCATCCTGTACCTAGGCAATCCGATATGGATGTGGGTGTTTCTGTCTCTTGAGCTTCAACTTTGTCACCATCTCTTCTGACACCAAATTATCAGTGCTTCCACTATCAATGATCACATCACAACATTTACCTTCACACTTGCACCTGGTGCGAAATAGGCTCCTTCTTTGCTCAGGTTCATTCTCACCACTCAACAGGACTCTTCTGTTAATCAACGTTTCTCCTCTTTCAGCATCTTCAGAATTTGATGATCTGGCATCTTCATCTACATGCGCAACTCTGGCCTGGCCTTCATTTCTCCTGTCTGTTCTTCCTTGGTGTTGAGGACATTCAAATGCCCTATGACCTTCTTCTCCACAGTGAAAACATGTTCCACAGAAGCCTCCTCTTCCAGATCCTTGTCCTCTTCCTCTTCCTCTTCCTCTTTGATCTCTATTATTCTGATCCTGGAAGCGATTGGAATTATTTCCGCGCTGATTCTGACTGCTACTAGCCTCATCCTTCCTTTTCGGATCTTCATTTCGGCCACCATATGACCGTCCACCAGATCGTCCACCGCGACCTCTTCCGTTTTGTCTTCTCTCAAACTTCTTGTTCAGCTTTTCCTCTACTTTTAGGGCAAATTGGTATGCCTCCTCAATACTATTCATTCGAACCAGATTCAACTCCTCCTGAATGCTTGGCCTTAACCCATTAAGGTATTTGGCAACTTTCTCCTTATCAGCTTCTGCATGGCCTGTTCTGATGAGGAGTCGATAGAAATCCTCTGTATACTCCTGAACAGATCTTCCTGCTTGCTTCAAACTTTGCATTTTCTTTAGTAGATCAAGCTCATAATCAACAGGAATGAACTGTCGCTTCAATTTATCCACCATCCAATCCCATCTTGTGATTTTATCTTTCCCTCTTCTATTTCGCTCCAATTGAATTTCTTGCCACTAGATCTTCGCATGACCTTTCAGTCTGGTCTTCGCAAATTTGACCCTATCAGGATCCTCAACATCTTCATACTCAAAATATTCCTCACATTCATTGATCTAGTCGATCAATTCCTCTGGGTTAAGATTTCCAGAAAATGTAGGAACCTCAATCTTAGGTCTTTTCCCAATCTTGGAAATCGCTCGAAAAAGTATTTCTTCCTCCTGGTTCACAATTTCAACTTCTCCTTCTTGATATTCTTCTTCGGCTTCATCCTCACTTTCGTCTCTGACATTAAGATTCATTCCTCTGCGAATCTCTTCTTGCAATGCTCGCACTTGTCTCTGCAGCTCTCTAACCTCAGGTGTCACAACACCAGCTCTTCCGCCACGTTCCCTTCATGGAGGCATTTTCGCGATGCGCGCTGAAACCCTAGCCATGGTCCTGGTGCAAACTGCCTCACAGTCGGCGATCTTTTTACACACTCAAGAACTCCTGCTCTGATACCACCTGATGAAGGGTGCTCCCCTTAATACCACAAACACATAACAGAAAAAGAGAAACAACAACAAAAATATGCAAGAACAGAAAAATTGGCTTCTTATTATCTCCACAAATGTGGAATTACAAACTTTCAGAATTACAATATGCAAAGCCACATGGGCATTCCCTTACAATATTCTGTAGGACAAAGCCTCGAACTATTACCCAGAACTATTCTGAACTGCCTAAGACAATAATACAGCCTTCCTTATATAGGCAATTTTCCACCGCCTGGGAAGGTTCCAGAATTTTGGCTAATAAGGCCGACCAAACTTAGAATTATTTTATTTTACATTTCATTACATCATAGTCGGCTCAAGATAACCTTTGAAACCCGAACAGAAATTTTGAAGAAAATTATTTTTCGCCATTTCAGGTGGCCCAACTTCCGAAGACCATAAGTCATCACCAGTTGACCCGATCGGCTATTATAACCCCATTTCGGAAATGCCACGGAGCGCTCTACAGGCTTGACCAGTGCAAGCGCTCATCACCCAAATTTTTGACCTCATCAGGGGCCTCTAAAGCCTTCAAAACTGAGTTCAAAGTTTCTGTACCCTGCTGCCAATACCGAAAATCTTCAATATCTTCCAATATACACTTGATCTGGCAATGAAACTTTACTGGCAGACTTATATGACCAAAATGAACCTCCAAGAAAGAAATCAGATCATTCTGAGCACATACGAAAATTACCAAAAATAGTAACTTTCCAAAAATAGCAGCTCTGCACAAAATAGCCCTTATTGAATACAAAAATAGAAATATTTTTGGGTGATGCAAGATTGCTCTTACACCCAGGATGCTCCTGCATCACCTTGATAATACGTAGAGGAGATTTTTTCTTCTTCCATATTTTTAGTTCCTTCCTTTAACTTTTGTAATGCACAAGAAATAATATTCACAAGCCAATCTCTTATAATAACCCCTACACTAGATGGGGGCCAAGGTTTGCTTGGACTTCACCATTGAAGTTCACTTTCTACCAACCTCTTTTTGGTTCTTTCCAACTCACAGCCTTACTCCTAGCCACCTTATTGATACTAGACAAACCTTTATTTGCAAGTGTAATTATTACTCCAAGCAATGGAGTTTGGATATTTTAATCCTCAAAGATGTAAGGAATATTTGAATTTAAATGTATTGTTGATGCACTTAACACCTCCTCAATAGATAAAATTATTCTCATCAAGATTCTTCCAATTAATTCAGACTTATCTGGGAATATTCTTCTATTTCTCTCCTTCCAAATATCCTAGAGCAAAATGGAGGAAGGAATATACCATATTATTGATAAATTAGTTCTCCTCTTTGACAAAGGCCACCCTGTGAATACCTCCTTTACATAATTTTTCAAAGGTCCACACCATCCTAGATATCATTTAAGAAAGTCCCAACACTTCTTAGAAAAACTATAATTCACTAATAAAAAATTCACATCCTTAGAAGCCATTCCATACATAACACCCTTAGTTAGTGCATTAAATCCATACCTCTTTCCTCTTTCACCTGTGAGAATTCTCCCATGAGTAGCAATCAATACAAAGGAACGTCCCTTAAGAAGATAATCTCTACTCCAAAAGAGCTTATGGGGCCACTCCACCTCTGGAAATTGTGTAGCCTTTAACTTATAGCCTAATTTAACTAAATAAATGAAACTTTTTCTTGCACACCAGATAAACTATTCCTCTTTCCCATATCTAAGGAAGCTTCCCTACTATTGAACACTTTCAATGTATTAACTCATTTTGAGGGTCTAAAAGACCCAGGTTCTCAATACTTTTCCAACCTACTTCCTGACCTAAGGTAGTAACTTTGACATCAAGATAGTCATTCACATTTTCACCCCAAAAATTAATAAAAAGGCCTTTAACTTCTTGAAAAACAAAAATATCCTTTAGTTCAGGATGCCCATTCCACGAGCATCCCAAAAGGATGCTCTCTTTCCATCACCAATGAGCTAAGAAATAGAGTCTATAATGATAGGTCTACATTCCATCATATAATTCCACATAGTAGAACCATTAGGTGGATTTAAAAATATCAAGATTCTCTCACTATCTACATTGTCAAGATATTTAGTATTTAGGATTTTAACCCAAAGCATCTCAGGGTCAAAATACATACCCCAAACTAATTTTTCACGTAAGGCCATATTAGTCTAATTCCAATTTTTGAGTCCAACACCCTCATTAATCTTTGAGGTAAAAATATTATCCCATGAAATGAGACAAATTTTGTCATCCGAATTGGACCCATTCCAAAAGAATTTCCTTAAGTGTTGTTCCAAATAACTAATAAACTTCTTCGGGAGTTTGAGACAACTCATGGAGTAAGTAGGGATTGAGGAAATAACAGGCTGCAAAAGGAGAATCTTGTGTGCAGAAGTAAGACACTTACCTTTCCAATCCTCCAATCTATTAATGAAATTATTAATAAGCCCTTTCGAAAGGTTAGAACCTCCCACCCTTGCAAAGAGAGGAAAACCTAGATATTTCCCTCGGAGTTTTCCTAATCTAACACCAAAAATTATACACATATTCCTTTGAGTTCTGAGCAACCTTTATTGAAGAAGTAAACTTATATCTATAATAAATTAATAATCTATCCTGAAACATCACAATACTTATCTGTAGTATCTATGATCAATCTTTCCTCCCTAAAATCTACCTCCCCCATCAGATGTGTGCCATCTACAAATTGGACCCATTCCAAAAGAATTTCCTTAAGTGTTGTTCCAAATAACTAATAAACTTCTTTGAGAGTTTGAGACAACTCATGGAGTAAGTAGGGCTTGAGGAAATAACAGGCTGCAAGAGGAGAATCTTGTGTACAGAAGTAAGCCACTTACCTTTCCAACCCTCCAATATATTAATACAATTATCAATAAGCCCTTTCCAAAGGTTAGAACCTCCCACCCTTGTAAAGAGGGGAAAACCAAGATATTTCCTTGGGAGTTTTCCTAATCTAACACCCAAAATTATACAAATATTCCTTTGAGTTCCCAAACCTGTATTGAAGAAGTAAAATTATATCTATAAGAAATTAATACTCTATCTTGAAACATCACAATACTTATCCATAGTATCTCTGATCAATCTTTCCTCCCTAAGATTTGTCTCCCCCATCAAATATGTGTCATCTACAAATTGGACATGTCATAGAGGCTCAATTCCTTCGACCACTCTAATGCCTTTCCAAATTCCATTACGCCTTTTTTCTGAGAAATCATTGTCCCCAAAACATCAGCTAGGATGATAAAAAGAAAAGGAGAAATCAGATCACCGTATCTAATACCTTTATATGTTTAAAAGAAGCCTTGAGGGTTTCCATTCACCAAGACTAAGATTCTCAGAGTGTTCATGAAACTTCCCACCTATTTCAAGAAGTCTTTAGAGAAGAAAAACCTCTGAAGAACATCAAGCAAGAAATATCTATTGACATTATCATAAGCCTTCTTAATATCCACCTTTATCATAATCTTTTTTAGTATTTCATATTTGACTGAGTGAATAGAATCATGTGCATTTAATAATCCCTTCAAAGATAGATCTATTAGGGGAAAATCCACTCTATTCCTAAGAAATAATACTACGCAAGATCCCTTTAAGTCTATTAGCCCTGATTTTAGTAATAAACTTGTAAATAGTATTCCATAGAGAAATAGGTCAATAGTCCTCAAAGGTTAGGCATTCATTCTTCTTGGGTATGGGGGTTATGAAAGTATTATTGAAGTCCTTCAAAATGAATCCCTCTTCTCTAAACTCCTCCACTACTTCCCATAGTTCTTTACCAATGATATTCCATTCTTTTTGAAAGAAGATGGTTGAGAAACTGTTTGGACCCAAGGCCTTCTCTCTCCCCATACTAAACAAGTCTTTCCTGAATTCATCCAAGGAAGTCTCCTTCACTAAATTTTTTTCCAATCCTCATTAATACAACTTAGGATAATGTCAAGAATATCACCATCACTATTCTCACTAAAAGAGTCCTCAGTGAAGCTTTTAGAGAAAAATTCCACTACAACATTATTAATATCAACCTTATCTTGTAATAAAAGACCCTCAACATTTTTAATAAAAAATATATTATTATAAGCTCTACAAAATTTCACTCATTTATGGAAAAACTTGGTGTTTCTATCCCCCTCTCTTAACCAAGTTTCCCTCAATTTTTGTCTCTAGAAAGCCTCTTCTCTAGCCAAAACTTCTTTATATCTCTTAATAAGTTCTTTCTCAATCTTAAACTTTTCCTCACTCATCCCAGACCTTATGATCTTAGAATTAAGGTTTCTCAAATCCTTTTCTAAATTAAGTTTATCCTCAAAGATATTTTTAAATACTTCTCTATTCCATATCTTAATATTTTCTTTTACAAACTGTAGCTTCTTTTAAAAAAGGAGAGCTTTATTATCTCATGTTAGAGGAGCTTTCTTCCACCATTTAGCTACTATCTCAATGAAATTATCCATTTGTAGCCACATTGATTCAAACTTGAATGGGGCACATTTAGGAGATTCATCCTCTTGGACATGGATATAGATTGGATAGCTATCTAAATCTGCAAGAGGAAGGATCTCAACCTAACAAATCCAAGTAGATGCCTCCCAATCCCATGCCAACAAGAATCTATCCAATTTTTTAGCTATATTAAGAAAACAACTATGATGGTTTGTCGATGTGAAATCTCCATTCTGAAGATTTAATTCCACCAAACCATTGTCCTGCATGTTGGTAGTTCCCTTTGATCTTCACTTGTAGATTTATACTTTGATGGACAACTTAAATAACACTTTGACTCTATCACCACTCCAAAGTCTACAAGGAAGAGGGCCAATTAACAAGGATCAAAAGAGATCCTCCTACACTTTGAGCCTTAATGCTCAGGTGGGTGTACCCTTGATTCACTTCTTCAAAATAATCATAAAATGATATATAACTATATACTCTTTACTAACTGCTTTAAGATTTTATCATTTGAATGTGTGTGTGTGTGGTTGACAACAATGAAATGCCTCCAGAGGATGGACCAGTGCCTTAACCTAGGGAAAAGAGTCACCCAATTACATACATCAACTAAATACCTTAATTCAAACATAATTGAATTTGGGATAAGTGCTTTGCCTATTACCCCTCTCCCTCAGACAAAAGGACATCAGATTCTTGCTTGGTTGCAAACTCACTGAACCCACCTAAAAGACTTTAATCCTAACTTTGTTAGAAACTTAGAGATGACTTCACAATACTCTTTGTTTACCATATGTTAATACACTTTGTGACACTAACATATATGAGCTTAGAACTGAGACAAGAAGACATACACAAATGCAAGATTGGAACTCAATAACATTCTCATTAATATATTCAAAATCAATATACAATCAGAACAACACAAAGATAGGAAAAAACCCAAAATCCAGCTCCTCTATCAGTAAAACACTATGAACAACTAGCCTGGGACCAAAGAAAGTTTTGGAACCCATATAAAATCCAAAATTCTGCCACTTATACTCCCTAGTCATCTTGGAATCCTCAAAGAGAATGCAACAAGCTATGGATGACTTAGGGTTAGGGTTTCAACCACCCAACCAATTGGAAATGGTTACAAATTCATTGCAGGGGAAGAAAACCAGTTGGCAATGCCTGAGGAAGATCTGCACTCATGATAAATCTCTCGGAAAGTACTACAAATCATGAAAATTTGAAATTGTCAACCCCTTGTGGCCACCTGCAACACACCTCGAGCACAAAACCGCATGGTACAGACCCTTGTAGATGATTAAAAAACACCCTGGACCACATTGCAACAATAAATAGAACATCTCCCACTAGCACCAGTCATTTCTGCATTGAATTTTAGTCCTTTTGGTTGCAGGAAACCCTCAGAAAATTTAAATTTGAAATCAAACAGCTACTTTCATGGCACTTGTAGCAAATCGGTGGTCAAAATTTGAATCTCCATCAACTTTAAGTCATGACCGTCTGATCTCTTTATTTTGCAGTCTTTTAAATCTCAACCCGACTACCACCCTGGGTTTACTCCTAGCGACTATGCGACAGTGCTTTTCCAATTCACGAAAATAAAATTTAACTCACCACTTAACTGCGCGACCTGGTGACCACAGGAAAACACTAACCTCGATCCCACATTTTGCGAACTGGCGACAAAAGGTTACCACCAGTTCGCGTAACAGTTTATCCATCTACCAAAAAGTTTAGCGATTCCACGAATGCATGTTCGCTAAACCGCTAAAACAATTAGAGAACCGCCACCATTTCACGTGAACAAGTGAAACCTTATAAATTTTTCGGCTGCTAAACACTTATCCCAACTGCCAAAAGACTAAGAAACTTTGACCTAGCCCGCATCAGGAAAATCGACGGCCGTCTGAAGTTCGCAAAGACTTCCAAGATTCTACCAGATTTCATGCCCACCGTCGGATGAAGAATCTTCTCCCTACCCTGACAACCCTCTGACAGGATATAAAATCAATGGCCGTCGCAAGATCTTAATCATCTAACACACTCGATGAGATCATACACCGCTCGTCAATTCATTGACAGGATCAGGACCCTCTAACACATCCGAAAACTAGGTCCCACTGACAGCTACCAATGTGTTACTACATGGACCAACCAGAAACTGCCAACTATGCTTATGTGTCAATGGACCCACCTACCTTCCCTATGAGAATCAATGGTTGTCGCTATACCCCTGCGTTAAATATCGAGCAAGTTATATCAATGGTATAACGACAGCCACAAGATTAGACCGAACTTTAATCCGCCTGAACGATGAGAAGACCAGTCCCACTAACAACATTTTGAATCATAATAGGTGGACCAATGAGATACTGTCAAGTTAGCTTACCTGGCAAGTGGACCCACTTGAAAAGAAAAGCTACGTCATACAAAGAATCGACAACCATCTCAAGATCTTATGCATCTGACATATTGCTTGAGAAGATACGCCCACCGTTAGATGGAGATGGTGTCAGAGCAGGGCCCAGGGAAAATAAAGGCTGCCGAAACATAGGAAAATATTCAAGCATGACTTAGGGAAAATATTTCAGTAGGGAACTATAGGGCTTAGGAAAAATTAAAACATGGGCGCTTAGGAAATATAAAGGGGACCCCACCAACACATGAAGAACCTAACTGCATGACATAAAGTGAACTTGTTTAAATAGCACATGCAGATAAAAGGTTTTAAGTGGCCCAAAAAGTTAACTTGAAATAATAACAAGGCGAGGGTAAAAACAAAGGGTTTTAAATGTAACATCTAGTTTTTTGAATATTCTGCTTAGGGATTTAGCCAGAGACATGAAGCAAAATGACTACAGGGACCAGAAGAAACATGCTATGGCCATGAAATTTTTTGCACGTGCTAACACTACACAAAATCTAAAAAGTATTAGTGACTTTGTCCCATCCAAACTATGCCACCCTATTTCTTTGTTGCACTCAGAATGGCATTAAAATCCCCCCAAGAAAATTAAAATGCCTTCATATTTTAAGAGTAACCTTGAAATTTCACCCTAAACCTCCTTTTTAGGTAGGTTATTAGGACCATCAACATTAACTATTAAGAAGCTTGATAAGAGTTGTTTAGATCTTACCTTAGCGAATTGCCAGTGTTTTCTAGCTTCCAAAATATGTAAATCAACACTATCAAGGTTCCACAAAAGGCCTAGACCACTTGAAGCACCATGAAATCCTACTCATACACTATGTCATATGTAGAATATCTGCTTCAAGTAATCTACATCTAAATCCTTAACTTTAGATTCTTCCAATCGAACAATATCACTTTTCATTTGATTATGACGTCTTTTGATCAAATGAAGCTTATCACGAGCATTGCATCCCCTGACATTCCATGAAAGGTATTTAATTTCTTCTAGGATAGCCCCATCCAAATTTCAATAGTTTTGTCTAGTTAGAAGTATTCCCCACTAATGCAAGCTTCATTTGGATAGTTTTTGGTCCTATTTTATTCTTTTCTCCCACTTTGGGCTTAGATATTTTAGACTTTTTTTTCACATTTCCTTTTTCTAAGATCCCTAGTTCTTCAAAAAAGCCTAAATCATCACCCTCCTCTAGATCTATATGGGAATCATATTCATAATTGGCTTTAATTCTATTTCTGCCACTATCTCTAGAATCTTTGAATAAATTGTCAAATTGCCTAATGGGAGAAATTTTGATGTCCTTGAAAAATGATTCCCTGCCAACTGAGCTATCCCTTCTTGGAGAGTTTGGGGAGCCAACCACCAACCAATCCTCTATGATTTCTAGATCACTTAGAGCCTTTATAAATCTATTAATCCATTTGTCTGGTCCCCCCCTAACTCCTTCCACTATCCCATAGGCATTGAGAATGAAATCCAAATCCATCCTATTACTAGTCATCTCAATAGGGTTATCTAATTCAACCTCCTCCATTGAATGCATTTTTATGGCTAGGACCATATGTATAGAGGGTCCCAACTCTGTGCTGACTTGGAAAGGCATTTGTGAGAGTGGGGTCTCCTTCCCCATTTGGCATGAGCAATTGTCTATCGGCTGCCCCAATAAGGGCACTTCATTTTGCAATTTTTTCCTGATAAATTTCTTGTAACCAAACATCTCTATGCTCTTTGAATTTTCACAGAACTCCCCTCATCTCCTAACACACTATCAATATTTCCCATATCAAGGCTTCTTTAAGGTCCTTATCTTTATTTGTCTCCACAATATTTCTAATTTCATCTTAAACCCTATTAGATTCCAAGTTCTTCCCTTTATCTAAATCTCCATCTTGAGCATTGAAAGACTAACCCTTAGCGTCAACTCCACTCTCAATCACAAGAGGCTTCAGCCATTCCCCTCATGAGGAACCAAGCATAATAAAGTTAGGTAGTTCATGGCTCTCTTGCATAAGCACCAAGATCCTAGGGTAACATGAGAAATCTATTGGGTCGAGGTCTTATTCCATCTTGATGAAAGCCCCTAAACTATTACCTATATTTTGAATGGTGTCCTTTTCCCAATATTCATGTGGCAACTTATGCAACTTAATCAAAACCAAGAGTTATTTGAATTTCTCCTTGTATGGATCAAAGTTTGGAGACCAATCCTTAACATAGAGGCCTTTTCTATCGATCATGTATTGACCATTATTTAAGACCCATTCTTTCTCCTCTTTGGAAGAGTGGGCGATTAATAAAAACCTATTTACTAGAGTTTTAAGAATCTAGTCTTTTCCATCCACCTTCTCACAATATTTTTTGATCTTATCTATGGATGGCCATGGCCCTACCCATTTAGCCAAAAAGGCCCTATCTTCTAGAATAGAAACTGATTCAAGCTATTGTTTAGCATCAATTAAGATAGATTATACAAAACCATGAAAGACATTATCATTTACCAGATTAGCTAAAGAAGCTCCATGTTGGTTAGGAGCGGTTGGTGGGGGGTTTTTTATATGCTCCTTTGGGATTTTTCAATCTCCAGAACTTGTGTACTATCGTTTGAAACTCAAAGGATATGTTTTGGTTAGAGAAAATCCCATTAATATTCCTCTAGTTCTCCCAAGCTCCTTTTGTACCTTCCTATAGAGTTTGGGTAAAAAACATTTTGATGTCGGGCAAATCTATCATTGCTAGGATCATTAAATCTCATGTGAAACATCATTTGACTCCTTCTATTGAAGGGTTGTCTCCTTCTAAACTAGTAGGGTAATCCTCTCCCCAGATATTGGTGACCATCCATTTTGTTTTGCCATGGCGCCCTGAGTCTGGACAAACCCTATAACCTAGAGCCTCCATTGCCCATACTAGTTGACTGTTGCTCCATCCTTATAATAGCTATTTCTTAATTGCTCTTTTGCCTCTTCTTGCAATCATGAGCTCTAGGGTTCCATTATTGTGCTTTTTCTACTAGTTTTTCCACATCTTGTCCACTATCTTTCCACTCACTCATTTCAATAGCAGCATTATTGAAGCTTCACTCATTCAAACGATTCACGCTTATATGAATAGTTAATTTTATGATCATTATTTTATTTTGATTATTTTAATATAAATTCAAATTTAATGTCATTAGAAAATTCTATTATATTACTATAGACTAAAATATTATTTTTATTACTTTTAAAATATATTTCAATTATATAAATTAATTTTAAATTTTTGTTAATATTAAAATTAATAATTTGAATAATAATACATTTGTTTCTAAAAGATTAATATTATTGTTATAATCTATCAATTTTAATATAATTAAAATAAATTTTATTAATTTTTATTTAATATTTAAATTTGATGAATTGTTTTTTCTATTATTAGGCCAAAATGTGATAAAAAATAAGTTAATTAAGAATTCAAAAAGAGTTCCATAAAGATTTTGAGATAGCTATAACTAATGTAAGAAAACCATAAAACGAAAAAAGTTTTCGAGAAACCCACCAAGCAAAGGAAAGCAAAAAGAACTATGATCAGGCTTTCTCGTATTGAAGAAGATGTCTAATCAGAAAATAAAAAATCCCAGTCAAAAACATGGCATCCAAGAAAACAATATTTCATTCACTTAAAATATAAGGGAAATACTTTGAGAAAACAAAAGATCTTATCAACGAAACATGTCAGATTCCGAAACATTTCTTTACAGATCTTCTTGTTCAAGAAGTGAAATAGACTAAAAAAAATCATTTAACAAACAATCCGTTTCCAATCCATCTCACATACTTCTTAAATTTTGATTACATGAGACAGCGAAAATGCCAAGAAACGGCTATCAAATTTAGAACAATATGATATTATGATAATAATATTTTTCGATTCTAAGAGTTATTCTTTATTTTCCGCTCTCAAAGTCAGAGCTGTCTTACTTTGACCCAAATCTAAGCCACAGTTGAAGTACATTACATTTGTAGGTGAATGATTTTAGAAACAACTGTATTCATCATATTATATTTACCGATAAACAAACATCATACCGAAAATGTCCACAATATTTAATGGTAACTGTGGATTGTTACCTGAACATTATTAATCAATATGATTACTTCTGAATTGGTGCAGCGGAAAAGTTAAAGTTTTCCGTGATACTCTCCTCTATAAGCGTAGTTATCGAATGTCAGCTCACCTCGTCTTATCATCTGATCCATTTCTCCTCTGTTGTCAACGTCTATAAAAATCAGCTCGTCCGATTTTCAAGGGAAAATTTGATGCCAATCACCGACGATGTATTCATTTATATTTGCACGAGTAAAAGGTTCATTTCATTAACGCAAACATGTCTGCACTTCTTATATACAGTTGCTAAGAAATAAAAATGCATTTCTATCTAAAAGATAGGCTTGAATGAATATCTATAATACAATTTTATTAGTTTAATTTACCTTTCAATTTAGCCTACTCTATTATCAAGTTTTGAAAATTTAGAAGTATATAGTTTAGTGTGAATGTACTTATTCATTGTTTTAATTATTTCTTTTAACTTAAAATGCTAATTTTCGTAAGTTTAAATTTAGAAAAAACTTAAAATTTAGTATGAAAATAAGTACTTCGCAATCTTTAGTATTTATAAAAGATGCATCAATATTAAATATTATATGAAGTTTTATTGAAATTTGACTTTATATTTTTTAATTCTTTAGTTTACATTTCTTCAAAAGTAGTTCACAAGAATTTATATATCACAAGTATGAGTTGATATGATAAAATTTAAAGAAAATAATATAAAACCAAGAATCAATCATTTCCTAATAAGAGTACTTATTATTGATCTATAATGCATGAATTTTAACATCTACCAATTTTAAGCAATAAATACATTAATTTGATAAATTTAAACAATGAATGCTAAGCCACTTATGACCTTTATTAGACTTTACCATACCGAGCACTGCACTTTATAAGATTGATTCAATAACATATTTTTTGTCCATTGGAATGGTTAATGATAGATAAACTTTGAATTCCATTTATTCTTGAATGAGGAATATTACCCAAGCACTGATATTTGGTGAAGTTATTATAATAATATTGTGTTTTTTCATCATTGGATAATATTCCATAATTCTTAAATTAATGACTGAATTTGAAAATGTTTCTTGCTTAAAATTTAGGTCATCTATTGTGGATAAAAGAATAAAACCAAGTCTTAGAGTTCTCATCCCTAGTCAACTAGTTCATCTATAACAACTTGGTGTTCCTAATCAACCAATAACCATAATATGAATGAAACATAAGAATTGAATCCTAATAAAACATGAATTCTTTCTTCATTGAAGTTTCACAAAGGGTGCATAGTGTCATTCAAAATGATCAACAATGATATATGGTAACACTACCCAACATTAAAGAGAAAAACAAGATATGCCTATAGAAGTCTTTTACTAATAAGGACATTGTCTGGTATGGAACAAGGATCATAAATAAAATAGAGTGTATGAGATCTGTGATGCCCAAAAATTGAGTCAAAACACAACCAACAATTTTTTTTAAAAGGGGATAAGTTTCTTCACACTAGATGCGGGTTAAGCAAGTCAATGACGAGGTTTCAAAGAATCAGGTGATTATCCTCAACAATGTTAGATGAAAATTTAAAAGGGTAATCATGTCGATCAAAATTATCATTCGTCGACTGGAGATCTCATAGGTCGATTAAGAGGAAATGATTGTCTAAAGTTTACGTTATCCCAAGTAGGTCATCAATTTTCAAATATGTTTAAATTAAGCCCAATTCGATTATGGAGCTTAAACTGTACGTCTTTGAAAATATTGGAAATACAAGAGTTAATTTATAAAACAATTTAATAAATTAGAAAATATAATTCATTGATATTTAATCAATAATTATATTTAAATATTATACAAAAATATTATTAATTAATAATTATAATATATTAATTAATTAATATAGTTATTAATTAATTAATAAATTATAATATATCAACTAATGAGCTCTACATGCTAAATTATGATCAATATTGAACAACAATTTAAAATAACAAATTAATATAACAAAACCATGCAAACATACATTTATTTTGTTATTATAAGAATTACATTGCATAACACAAAATTTACAAAACAAACATAATATAACAGTAGTCGACAGAGTCCAAGAATCTCTGAAAGAAACATAATCAAAATGATAGGCTGATATGCATAACACAGGATCACTATGTGGGCCGAAGGTGGGCCTCACATCCACCCCCTCTAGGTATGAACATCCTCCTGGAGTTCATCAAAGAGGTGCGGATACTGGGCCCTCATCTGAGTTGCATCCTCCCATGAGGCTGTGACCTCATCATAGCAATCCCACTGGACCCTAACCTGGTCCAGCGTTCTGCCTCGAAGTACCAACGTCCGTCGAGCCAAAATGCGAATGGGCTCCAGAGCCAGCTGGCCATCTGACTCCACCTGCAAGGCATCCCAATCAATAATATGAGACTCGTCATAGATATACTTCCGCAATACCGATACATGGAACACATCGTGGATGCGTGACAGGCTAGGTGGCAAGGCTAGATGATAAGCAACGGGCCCTATCCTCTCTAGGATCTCAAACGGACCAACAAAACGAGGTGCAAGCTTAGAGCCCTTTCCAAAATGGATTGGACTCTTGTGCGGTCGCACTCTCAAGAATACTCTATCTCCCACAAGGTAGGCTCGGTCAATCCTCTTCGCATCTACAAATTCCTGGAGAATGGGACGGTCATCAAGAGAAGTCTCACTCTCATCCTCATCCCCTCTATCATTGATAGAGATAGCAAAAAAAAAAAAATTGACAACCTTTCCGCATACACCGCTTAAGTTGCATAGCGGATATCATGCGAAGAGATACTGGTCTCTGAACCCCAGAAATAACTGTAGCAAAGCCATCATCATCCAAACATTCTATCTTCTTCTAGCGGCAATCTAGCTTGGCTCTGTGGGCATATGGCCAATCCATGCCAAGTACTACATCATATGATCCCAACGGGGTAATCCTAAGGTCTGTTGAAGTGGTCAACTCCCCTAATAGGGTAGTTTAGAACATTCAAAAATCATTGATCTCTTAAGGTCAATCATGACATCATAGATCTTTCCTATTAGGGTACATGATTACCCAAAGGATGAACTTCATAATACTAACACCCATGCAAAGCCACTTACAAAGCTATATGTCTAAAAAAAAAAAATATACATCACCAATGATATATGGTAACACTACCCAACATTAAAGAGAAAAACAAGATATGCCTATAGAAGTCTTTTACTAATAAGGACATTGTCTGGTATGGAACAAGGATCATAAATAAAATAGAGTGTATGAGATCCCTTTGCACATAGCTAATGTCATTTGGTTAACTTGAACAAAAAAAAAGGGTAGCAATTTTTCAAGCTATGGTATAACAATAAATATCATGTCCCATTAGCCTTAAAATAGTAAATGGAACCATCGACACATTAGGGATAGAGCTCATGATTTTCTCAATAAGCACACATTTCCCTAGGAACCTCTTATGTTGAAATGTATCCATAATTCTATTTCTTTTAACATTTCTATTTGACAAAATTATGATACTAAATCATGTTCTCCTAACTACTGATTCAACACAAAAACATTCCTTCACCATATGCTAAACTTGGCTCTCTAACCAACCAAATTCTTCACAGAATTAAACCATCTAGCTATGAAGATATTTTACTATTATGTCCAAATAATCATTTCATCATAAAAACATTAACCATAATTTAAACATTAAAAATTTCTCCACAATAGTTCAGCAACTTGTACATTGACTTAGTGCACTCCTAGAAGCTATAGAGGTTGCAGTCAACATGACACATAGAAAGAGAAAGAAATAGTTGCAACATCAACTCTCATCTTCTACAAATGATACAACTACAGACACATTTAAACCAAATTGAAATATCCTAATCTCACTTCCTACTTTATAGATATCATTCTAAGTATGTGAGCTGAGGTTTCTATCTAGAGTTTCTTGAGTATCACGATGCTGGTAATATGGATTCTAATTAATTTTAAATTAAACTTACTCTTCCATTTATAGGTCAAGTTGTGATTCTCAGTAGACAATGTTCACTTTTCATTTGTATGAGACTAAAAAAATCCTCCCAGGTCTGCTTGTGTGTGGAGTGCATACTTGTAGAACCCACATATTGTATCATAATTTTCTTAATTATCAATATTAATGTTCAGATAGATAAATATTTTTGCATCGAGAAACCTTAATTAACATTTCTTTTCCTCGGCTCAAGAATAACTATGAGTTTGGAGCACACATTTCTATTTTGGTTGACTTCTCTAAAAATCCTTTTCCATACTAAAATCAATTAGCGAAACTTAATGAATTGGCCCGTGACAAGCTTTCTTCAAGCTCCTTAACTCAAAAGTTTTTTTTGTAACTATAAGAAATTTCCTCCTTCCAAATTATTGACAACTAAGTCAAATTGCACCAAGTCATATGACATGGTTGTGAGTGTATTTTAAATATAGGAAAAAACTCAAGCAAGAAGTTTATGAGAAATCAAATGCATAGATTCAATAGTGAGGAAAATTAAGAATACAAGATGACTATTATTTTAGAAATCACGCAATTTAAAAACCAAAGAATACACCCAAGAATATGCCAATCATAGTCAATAAACATTATTTCACAAGTGATTTGATGTAGGATAATCTCAGGTCCTTGGCAATCCTGTATCACCAAAAACAAGTTTGAGTTGTATGTGTTTCTCGGTTCCTTTGTTGACCAAGTTGACTTGGTAGTTTCTCGGGTTGCTTCTTTAATCGAGTTGGTCGGTTATTTCCCTGGTAGTTAGTTATTTTCCTGGAACTCAGTTATCCTTGCTTACTGAGTTGTTTGTTTTAGTATTTTGTTGAGGTCGACTTGTGCATTTAATTGTGGTCATAGATTTAATGTTGGTATTGATCATTGGGAAGCGTGTGGACCTAGATCTCATCGTTCCTATCCTTAATGATGGATCTAAAGGCTGAATTATTATAATTGAATGTTGGAGGATTTTTGTAATTGAATTATTATATCTATCCCTAACAAGGAAGGCCTTACAACACCGCATGTATGAATTTATTTTTTGAAATATAAGGATCTAATCTCTCTCTCTCTCTCTCTCTCTCTCTCTCTCTCTCTCTCTCTCTCTCTCTCTCTCTCTCTCTCTCTCTCTCTCCTCTCTCTCTCTCTCTCTCTCTCTCTCTCTCTCTCACACACACACACACACACACACACACACTCTTTGTGTGTTATTTCTTCCATGTGTGATCTCTGTAAGGTAGATTTGGATTAGGGTGTTCCTTTGGCCCATCATCCCTTCCTACCTTGTGTCAGGTGGTCTCAGAGTGAAGGTTAGATCTGGATCTAGATTTGTGAATCTAGGTTTGAGGGTTCCTTCTTGTCAAACCCTAGTTGATTTGTTATGGGGTAGCACATTGCAATATGGCCTACAATTGCAGAGGGTTTCAAGATGGTTAGTGAGAGGTGAGATGTGGATCTAGAATTGGTAGACATGTTGAGACAACCTGTTGCAAGGTTAGAATCTGTTGAGACAACCCAACGTAGAGGAATACATCTTGAAGATGTTAGTGATGAATACATTGAGGAAGAACATGATGATGTAGAACTTGCACCTGTGATGGATTAGGGTGAGGAAATACAGTTAAAGGCTTTGACAAATCTAAAGTCTACACCACATTTCAATCCTCCTGGGTACAATGGAAAGATGGACTTAGATGAATTGGTGGATTGGATCACCGAGATGGAAAAGTACTTTGAATATGAAAATGTCCCTGAGGAAAAGAAGGTGAAGATTGCGAGCACTAAGTTGAAGAGTCATGCATATTTGTGGTGGGAGCATCTGCAATTGGATAGAAAAAGGAAATGAAAAGACAAAATTAAGGTATGGAATAAAATGGTAAATAAGTTGAAAGGAAAGTTTTTACCATATGATTATCAGACTAACCTAGTTAGGTAAATGAAAATTTTGAGGCAGAAGGATAGCTCGGTAAAAGATTATACTGAGGAATTCTATAGATTAGATATCAGATCTGGACTTGGTGAAGATGAAGTGGAAATAATTGCTAGGTACCTAAATGGATTGAGAGTTTCCATCCACAAAGAAATCAGTTTGGTTAAATTGGAAGACATTGAGGAATCTTATTAGTTTTCCTTGAAAGCTGAGGAGAAATTGAACAAGAGACATGAGCAAAGACAAAGAAGTAGAGGTGGTAGATTCCCAAGAGGAAGAGGTAGATCTTATAGTGAAAACAATAGATCTGATCTAGAAAAGACAAATCTGCATAAAGGCAAGACCATGAGGAAAGGTGAAAGTTTAGCTGGAGGAAGAGCCAATAACTATTGAAGATTTTCCAACAAGCGAGTGTTGATTGTATGTTTTTCATTGATGACAACATATGGTTGTTTCATCTTAAAATGGAAGCACTTCCATGTTAAGAGTGTTTAGCCCTTTGATTGAGTGGTCTGGGGTCATGTCAAGTGCCTTAATCAGGTCTTTGCATGTATCTGGCAGTTTCCTCCCTATTCTACTTTTCTCCCCCTTATTTCTAGCCTTTTTTGACATTTTTCTTTGAGAATCTGGAGATTCTGACTATTAGGCTTAAAGATGACCTATTTGGGTCAAGGATGACCTAAACCCCAACCCAGGTCAAGGATGACCTCGACCCTAACCTAGGGCGGAGTCTACCTCATCCCTGACCCCATGTCCAATTTTCAAATTCTAAGAGTTATGGCATGTCAAGCTTCAAAAAGTTTTATTTTTCCCACTTTCAAGTCGGCCATTTCGGATTTTAGAATGGTAAATCATTAAATTTGATTTAATCTAGGTCCATTTCTATGGGTTAAGATTAATTGGGATTTAATTCTTGAATGTCGGTCTCTCTAGGAGTTTGTGCCCTAGATCACTATAAAAGGAAGCCTTCCTCTCTCATTTTCTCCATCAAGTTTTGAGCGATCAATTCATATCAAGTTTTTCCATCTCATCTCATAATCTCTCAAGAAAGCATTCCATCAAAAATTTTCAAGGAAGCATTCAAGCCCTCTTGTCCATTCAAGTTCTCCTTTGAAGATCAAGGATTCAAGCATTCAAGCCTTTGAAGGGATTTGGTTCAAGCATTCAAAATTCATCATTCAAACCCTAGATCTATCCATCATGGTGGTGTGATCTTCCTTCAAGATCCTTTGTTCATCTTCAAGATCCATTCATTCTTCTCTCAAGGTGGAGTCCAAGCATACAATCATGGAGGTTTAGATTTATATTTTTTAATGTTATGTCGAAGCTTTCATATCAACATACTTGTTTACATTTGAAATATAATTGCATATCTATTGAATACCATAGCTTCATTGTTAGATCTACTTCTTCTACTTGCTAGCATTCTCTATTTCAATTCCATTATTAAGGTTGATTCCAAACTGAGGTTTGACTAAGGTAAACCCCTCATACAAACAAAAAAACCATTTTTCTTGTAGGTACAGGTACATGACGATGAATTAAAGTGTAGATTTGGATACCCTTTTTGTCGAACTTCTAGGATCTGTGAAAAAAATTTTCATTGGAGTAGTTGGGTCACGGAAAACCTTCAGTGAGGGGTAGTATCCTTCCCTAGGGTAAGACCTTGCCCCACTATCTAGGTCAAGGAAGAACTCCCTCAGAAAATAAAAATATTTCTGGGTTTTGTAGATCTCGTAGTTTCGGTTAAATAAAGTAGAAATCAATATTTTTTGAGACTGTTTGATAGGGTTCTCAGTTGATTATTTTTTGAGGTAAGTACCTTTATTTCTTCATTTCAACATTAATCATCTACATTTACTTTCCATATCAATACAATTCCATGTATGTATAAAATATTGGTTTTGGGGTCTCTTTTATGTGCAAGCCATTGTTCTAAGACCCCATCCATATTTTATCTTATACAATGGTAAGCAATGTAAATTTTAGTTCTATGTAGAGAGCCTTAAACATATTTTATATGGATATGTTATCATCATGATATCATAGACACAAAGGTTGATTATGAGTACAGACAGTTGTGTAGTAGTAGTGTTCCTAACAGTGTCAGAGGTGGAGTTTTGTATGTGATTCTTAGTATGGTTTTGATGGAGCCTTATGTATTTATATTTGTGTTGTAGACATGTTTGTGAAGCTATGATCATGTACATAGAGTTATTTGTGTAGTATAAATTGAGTTATGATGTTTCTATCTACTAGTTATAGTTTCCTAAGACTGTTTGTTGGAGCTGACAGTGTTTATAGTTTTTAAGTAGTTGTACCTATCATTATAGTATGCGTATTTGGTTTCATATTTGGTTGTGAGATAAGAATGTTTTGTTAAGAGTACATAATGTATTTCAGCTTGAGAATAAAGTTTCAGTTAATTTGGTGGAGCTGACACTATGAAGCGACGTGTCTACTCATATTGAGTTGCGCGGTCCTTTTTGTGTTGCGTTCTTGGTTTAGCTATTGGAGATGTTGTTGGAGAGTTGTAGTGTTTCTCTAATATGATTTCAGGAAGGTTCTAACATGCTGACTTGATTATATCATTTGGAGAAGACTAATTATAGCCAGTCAGTTGTGATCTCTTAGTGGAAGAGAAAGAAGAAAGAAAATGAAGTGAAGAAAAGAGCAGAGATGAAAGTGCAAAGTATTGCACTAGTAAAGATCTATGTGAAGAAGAAACAAGTATATGCTATACATTGGAACTAATCAAGACAACGGGTATGTTTCCTAGTTCACCAAGATCTAGATGTACCATGTATCTGTTGTGCAGAAGGTTGCAACCTTCACCATTTGAGTAGTGTGCTCCCGGATAGTGTGTCCTCACCCCTAACATGGTTATTTATAAAAGATTCCTAATAGGGTCCAACCTTTGACCAGATCACTGTACTTCATGTATTGTAAAGATCAACTCCTAACAGGGTTGTAAGATCTTCTCACAAGGATCATTGTACTCTAGTGCATAACTTATAGTGGGTGCTAATTCCCACCGGGGTTTTTACCTATTTGGGTTTCCCTGTAACCAAAATAGTGGTGTTGTGTTAAAGTATTATCTTATTGTGTATGTTCTTAATGTCATTCTATACTTAATTAGATAAAGAATTGAATCTTGTAGATAACTGATTCAATCCCCCCCTCTCTCAGTTATCTCTTGGGATTATTCCTAATAATTGGTATTAGAGCCAAGTGCCTCGGAGAGAAAGTTTAACAACTTTGAGGTTGATCAGATGGTTTTCTTTAGAAAATAAAGTCATAAGTTTGATGCAGAGAATTATCTAGACTGGAAGAACAAAATGATAACACATTTGTGGTGCATTATTTTTGAGATTTTTGAAGTAGCTACTCAAGATGTTCAGATTCCCTCTCTAAAGGATCTTGCAAAGGATGATTAAACTATTAAATAAATGGAAATGTTCACTCAAAATGAAATTGCCAAAAAATCCCTTATCAGCACCTTATCTGACAGTGAGTTTTCAAATATCAAGAAAATAGATAAAGCTTACAAAATATGGAAGTATCTAGAAGACATGTTTGAAGGAGATATCCAAGCCAAGAATGCACATAGAAAAACATGGAAGAAAATATACAATACTTTGGAAATGCTACCTGAAGAGAACATCAGAGCCTACAATCAAAGAATTAATGAAGCAGTTGTAGGAATCAAGAACAATGGTGGAGAAATTTCATAAGAAGACATAATGGATAAATTGATGTCTACTCTGACAAAAGAATATGAGAGCAAGATAAACATCCTAGATGAGACTATGCAGTTTTCAAAAGATTTCAAAAGAGAGACCTTAATCAGCAAGATTTCAGCATTTGAGATATGAAGATTGAAGACAGAGCCTAAAAGTGAAACAACATTCAAAGCCCCAGTCCATGGTAAGAAATCCTTGAACACTTCTGGTAATTTTGATGATGAAGATGAGGATAAAGAACTAGATGAATTCATTTCTATGATTGCTAAGAAAGAAAGTAAAGGAAAAGGAAAATATGAAGGTCAGTTACCATTTAAATGTTTTTCATATAACAAGATTGGTCATTTTTCATCTAAGTGTCCTACAAGAGTCAAGAAGTTCAAAACAAATTTCAAGCCTAAGTATACAAAAGAATGTTACTACATGTTGTAGATGGACTATCAGATGAAGATTCAAGAGAATATGAGATTGGATTTATTGCAATTGAAGACATGGAAAAAATGTTTGATGAAATGGATATTGAAGATGAAAAGAAAGCACAAGTGCTAGGATTGATTTCACAAGTAGATATCAGGATAGACTGGATCATTGATGACGGATGTTCACATCACATGACAAGAGACAAAGATAGATTTGTACATCTAGATAAGTATAAAGGCGGCATGGTTAGATTTGGAGACAATGCTCCTAAGCCTATCATAGGTAGAGGAGCTATCACTTTGGATGGAAAGAAGAACATTGATGATGTTCTATATGTTGATGGTTTCAACACAATTTACTAAGTGTTGGACAATTACTTGACAAAGGATATCATTTGGAATTCAAAAACAATAAGTGCATCATTAATAACAAAGAATCAGTAATGATTGCATCTGGTTCGAAGACAAAAGGTAATATTTTTTAGCTTAATTCAGAAGCAAGTTGTCTTTTTGTTGCTAAAGTAGATGATAGTCGGTTATGGCACAAAAGACTATGTCACATCAACTTTGACAATATAGTAAAGATAAGAAATGTAAAGGTAGTAAGAGACCTCCCTAGTATTGCAAAACTAATTGATACAATATGCAGGGAATGTATGATGGGAAAACATGTAAGGAATTCATTCAGAAGAGAGCATAATTTGGCAAAGAACAAATTGGATCTAGGGTATGTGCAAGATCATGAGGGGCCAAACTATGCCCTTAAGTGGCAATGAAAAATAAAAAAATCAAGGTTAGTCAACTTCACATGAAAATTTGAACTAGCTATCAACCTAATACCAAAAAGTTGTAACAATAGAATCTATAGGAAATTGAATGTACTTTCTAAACTACTAGGCCTTTTCTAAAAAAAAATTAATATAATTGGTGAAAAGTATAGATTTCAATGCAGCAGTACAAAAATTTTAGGAAAAAAATAAGAATTAGGTGTATGTCTGAACACCTTAATCATGATCAAATGATAATATTTTTTTATAAGATTTTATATATAAGTAGTAGACTTGTGCCCGGATGTGACACATATTTTTTTGTAATTTTATTCCAAAAACCTAATTAATTATGAATTTTCTGCTACAACATTTTTAGAATAAAAAAACTCATGTGTCTAACCACCTTAACTCATTCAAAACTTTACAAAATTCAAAAAAAAAAATTTCCCTTATAGTAGGCGAAGTATAGAATGTGACGCAATTTTTGGATTTCAAAAATGTTATACCATCTAAAATTTATAGTCATTTTTTAATTAGTATATAAATCAGCACTTTAGAGGTAACTCAATTAGAAAATAACTAATAATTACTTACCGAATTCAAAATTTGACAGCAATTATATCAATAGAAAGCTGATAATCTCCTTAAAATACCCTTTTCATTTCATCACATTCCAGTGAAAAAAAAATTGTCAACTACATGGTCGAAGTTTGGAACTTAGAGAAACATGGGAAAAACACATTTTTGTGACATTTGAAGAGTTGACCAGGTAGGTTTGGTGCACAAAGCCATACCAAGCCTAATCAGGTACCCAATTTTTTCGAGTACTCGAAAATCCTTGCAGAATTTTGAATTTTAAATTTTCCCTCCCCTTTCTCCCTCCAATTTCTCCATACTTAAATATATTATATATCAAAAATTATATATTAGATTATATATTATGTATATTAAATATTACATAATATCTATTATATATTAAATATTATATAATATACATTTTACATTAAATATTATATGTTACATTATACATCATATATTATATATTATTTTATATGTATTATATATTAATATGTATTTTACAATATATCACATGATTTTTTCATATTTAAATTGTATGTAATATATATATATATATATATATATATATATATATATATATATATATATATATATATATATATATATATATATATATATATATATATATAATATATATATATATATATATATATATATATATATGTATTATATATTATTTATAAAATATTTTTTATATATATAATAAAATCAAGTATAGTATATATATAATATATATTATATAGAAATTATTAATACATAGGTTAATTACACCAATATAAGGCATCCAAAAGGTTTCCAAAAGGGTCATAGAGAGTTCCTAAGGCTTGAGAAAGTGTACTAGGACCTCTTAGGTCCCAGTGTAACCCCTGACAACACATTAGAGCACTCAATTATGTCCCAAGGGGTCGTACAACCCCTTGGGACACACTTTATTGTTGAAATGTGTCAAAATGGGTCATGGGGACTTCATAGGGGTCCTAGTATGCCTTATCACACGTTAGGAACCCTAGGAAGTCCCCATGACCCCTTTTGACACATTTCAACACTTAAGTTTATCCCAAGGGGCCGTATGACCCCTTAGGAAATACTTGAGTGTTCTCATGTGTCGGAAGGGGTTATTGGGAGTTCCTATGGGTCCTAGGACACCATATCACACATTACGACACCTAGGAAGTCCCAATGACTCTTTTTGACACATTTCAACACTCAAGTGTGTCCCAAGAGGTTGTATGACCCCTTATGACACACTTGAGAGTTCTAATGTGTCAAAAGGGGTCATGGGGACTTCCTAGGGGTCCTAACACATGATAAGGCATGTTAGGATCCCTAAGAAGTCCCCATGACCCCTTTTGACACATTTAAACACTCAAATGTGTCACAAGGGGTCTTATGACCCCTTCGGACACACTTGAGTGTTCTAATGTGTCAAAAGGGGTCATGGGCACTTCCTAGGGGTCCTAGTATGCCTTATCACATGTTAGGACCCCTAGGAAGTCCCGATGACCCCTTTTGACACATTTCGATAGTCAAGTGTGTCCCCAAGGGGTCAATGAATCCTTAGGACAAACTTGAGAGTTCTATTATGTCAAAAAAGGTCATGGGGAATTCTTAGGGGTCCTAACAAATGATAAGGCATACTAGGACCCCTCGGAAGTCCCCAAGACCCCTTTTGACACATTTAAACACTCAAGTGTGTCCCAAGGGGTCGTATGTTGCTTAGGACACACTTGAATGTTCTTATGTGTCAAAAGGGGTCATGGGGACTTCCTAGGGGTCCTAGTACACCTTATCACACATTAGGACCCCTACGAAGTCCCCATGACCCCTTTCAACACATTTCAACACTCAAGTGTGTCTGAAGGGGTCATATGACCCCTTAGGACATAGTTGAGTGTTTTCATGTGTCAAAATGGGTCATGTGGACTTCATAGGGGTCCTAGTATGCCTTGTCATGTTTTAGGACCTCTAGGAAGTATCGATGATCCCTTTTGACACATTTCAACACTCAAGTGTGTCCCAAGGAGTTGTATAACTCTTTAGTACACACTTGAGAGTTCTAATTTGTCAAAAGGGGTGTTGGGGATTTCCTAGGGGTCCTAGTATGCCTTATCACATGTTAGGACCCCTAGGAAGTCTTCATGACCTCTTTTAACACATTTCAAAACTCAAGTGTGTCCCAAGGGGTCGTATGACACCTTAGGACACACTTGAGTGTTCTAATGTGTCCAAAGGGGTCATGGGAACTTCCTAGGGGTCCTAGTACACCTTATCACATGTCAGGACCCCTAGGAAGTCCCAATGACCCGTTTTGACACATTTCAACACTCAAGTGTGTCCTAAGGTGTCATATGACCCCTTGGGACGCACTTTAGTTTTGAAATGTCTCAAAAGGGGTCATGAAGACTTCCTAGGGACCGTAACACATGATAAGGTGTACTAGGACCCCTAGGAAGTCCCCATGACCCCTTTTGACAAATTAGAACTCTCAAGTGTGTCCTAAGGAGTCATACGACTCCTTAGGACACACTTGAGTGTTGAAATGTGTCAAAAGTGATCACCGATACTTCCTAGGGGTCCTAACACATGATAAGGCATACTAGGACCCCTATGAAGTCCACATGACCCCTTTTGACATATGAAAACACTCAACTATGTCCTAAGGGGTCATATGACCCCTTGGGACACACTTGAGTGTTGAAATTCATTGAAAGGGGTCAACGGGACTTTGTAGGGGTCCTAACACGTGATAAGGAGTACTAGGACCCCTAGGAAGTCCCCATGACCCCTTTTGACACATAAGAACACTCAAGTGTGTCCTAAGTGACATACGACCCCTTGGAACACATTTGAGTGTTTAAATGTGTCAAAAGGTGTCTTGGGGACTAACGAGGGGTCCTAGTATGCCTTATCATGCATTAGGACCCCTAGGACACACTTGAGAGTTCTAATGTGTTGAAAGGGGTCATTGGGACTTCCTAGGGGTCCTAACACATGATAAGGCATACTAGGACCCCTAGGAAGTCCCCATGACCTGCTTTTAATACATTTCAATACTCAAGTGTGTCCCAAGGGGTCGTATAATCCCTTAGGATACACTTGAGTGTTCTCATGTGTCAAAAGGGGTCATGGAGACTTCCTAGGCGTCCTAGTATGCCTTATCACATGTTAGGACTCCTAGGAAGTACCAATGACCCCTTTTGACACATTTCAACACTCAAGTGTGTCCAAAAGGATCATATGACACCTTAGGACACACTTGAGAGTTCTAATATGTTGAAAGGGGTCATGGGGACTTTCTAGGTGTCCTAACATGTGATAAGGCATACTAGGACCCCTAGGAAGTCCCCATGACCCCTTTTGACACATTTCAACACTCAAGTGTGTCCTAAGGTATCATACGACCCCTTGGGACACACTTGAATGTTGAAATGTGTTAAAAGGGGTCATCGGTACTTCCTAGGGGTCCTAACATGTCATAAGGCATACTAGGACCCCTAGGAAGTCCCCATGACCCCTTTTGACACATTTTAACACTCAAGTTTGTCCCAAGGGGTCGTATGACACCTAAGAACACACTTGAGTGTTCTAATGTGTTGAAAGGGGTCATGGGCACTTCTGAGGGGTCCTAGTACACTTTATCACATGTGAGGACCCTTAGGAAGTCCTGATGACACCTTTTGACACACTTCAATACTCAAGTGTATCCCAAGGGGTTTTATGACCGCTTACGACAAACTTGAGAGTTCTAATGAGTTGAAAGGGGTCATGGGGACTCCCTAGGGGTCCTAACACGTGATAAGGTGTACTAGGACCCCTAGGAAGTCCCCATGACCTCTTTTGACACATTTCAACACTCAAGTGTGTCCCAAGGGGTGTCGTATAATCCATTAGGACACACTTGAGTGTTCTCATGTGTCAAAAGGGATCATGGGGACTTCCTAGGCATCCTAGTATGCCTTATATCATGTGTTAGGACTCCTAGGAAGTACTGATGACCCTTTTGACATATTTGAACACTCAAGTGTAGCCCAAGGGGTCGTATGACATCTTAGGACACACTTGAGAGTTCTAATGTGTCGAATGGGGTCATGGGGACTTCCTAGGAGTCCTAACATGTGATAATGCATACTAAGACCCATAGGAAGTCCCCATGACCCCTTTTGACACATTTTGAAACTCAAGTGTGTCTAAGATGTCATATGACCCCTTGGGACATGCTTGAGTGTTGAAATGTGTCAAAAGGGTTCATTCATACTTCATACGGGTCCTAACACATGATAAGGCATACTAGGACCCCTAGGAAAGCCCCATGAGCCCTTTTGACACATGAGAACCCTCAAGTGTGTCCTAAGGGAATATACTACTCCTTGGGACACACTTTAGTGTTGAAATGTGTCGAAAGAGGTCATGGGGACTTCCTAGGGGTCCTAGTATGCCTTATCATGCATTAGGACCCCTAGGAAGTCCCCATGACCCTTTTTGACACATTAAAACTCTCAAGTGTGTCCTAATCTATCATAAGACCCCTTGGGACACACTTGAGTGTAGAAATGTGTCAAAAGGGTCATCAGGACTTCTTAGGGATCCTAACATGTGATAAGGCATACTAGGACCCCTAGGAAGTTCCCATGACCCCTTTCGAGACATTGGAACACTAAAGTGTCTCCTAAGTTGTCATACAACCCCTTGGGACACACTTGAGTGTTGAAATGTGTCAAAAGGGGTCATGGGGACTTCCTAGGTGTCCTAGTACACCTTATCATGTGTTAGGACCCCTAAGAAATATCGATGACCTCTTCTGACACATTTCAACACTCAAGTATGTCCCAAGGGGTCGTATGACACCTTACGAGACAATTGAGTGTTCTAATGTGTCGAAAGGGGTCATGGGCACTTCCTAGGGGTCCTAGTATGCCTTATCACACCTTAGGACCCCTAGGAAGTTTTGATGATTCCTTTTGACACATTTCAACACTCAAGTGTGTCTCAAGGGGTCCTATGACCCATTAGGACACACTTGAGAGTTCTAATGCATCGAAAGGGGTCATGGGGACTTCCTAGGGGTCTTAACATGTGATAAGGCATACTAGGACCCCTAGCAAGTCCCCTTGACCTCTTTTCACACATTTAAACACTAAAGTGTGTCCCAAGGGGTCATATAATCTCTTAGGACACACTTGAGTGTTCTCATGTGTCAAAATAGGTCATGGGGACTTCCTAGAGATCCTAGTATGTCTTATCACATGTTAGGACTCCTAGGAAGTACCGATGACCCCTTTTGACACATTTAAACACTCAAGTGTGTCTGAAGTGGTCGCATGAAACCTTAGGACACACTTGAGAGTTCTTGTAGGATTTGAGCAATACAAATCCACAAAACCCAAAGATCACCTACATACTAAAACCTGTTACAAGGAAGTAGAGACAAGAAGAGGGTAAGGGTTTGACTCAAAAATATGAAGAAGAAAATATCCTCAATTAATGAATGAATTGAATGTACAATGGATCATCCATATAAAGGTGATCGAAAGCCTTGAAAGGAAAACCTAAAAAGTAGAAGTGCATCCAATAATTAGTTAAATTATTACAAGACTAATGCATGCAAGTTTATATTTAAAACAACAAGTGCATAAGTTTAAATCAACTAGTGCATGTGTGTTTAAATATAAAGAACTAAAAATAAAAGTGTTGACATATTAAGAAAGGAGTAAAGTTATTTAATATAATTAATAGTTTACTCTAACACCCCCCCTTAAGATGAGCAACAATTCAGTTACAAACAATGCAAGAAGAAAGAAAAGGAAACTACAATGCTAAAAGCATAAAAATGGGTCCTGACAACATGGCCTGATGAGGTACCCAACACAACCAAATCTCTGTAAAATAGAGAAATAGAGAAAACCCAGTGGGAAAAAACCCTACTCCAAAAATAGAAACAAAAATGCAGAAAAAGAAATGGCTCAAGAGACTCTCTCAAAACCATAAGTACAACTAGCCCCTCCATGAGAGAGGGATGAGACACCAAAGCCCCCCTAGAATGATGGAACCCCTATGTAAATGATCAAACCAATGCAAATCCAATGTGGAAGAAACAAAGGCATAGGACAAGGAAACCATTGAATGAGAGGTGAAACTGGAAGGCCTAACTAATGCTCAAAGGAGAAAACATGAGGATCCTGAAAGGGAATCCCCAATGTAGGTGGTGTGACAGGTGTGCCAACATTGTCATGAAAGAGGATATGAACATCCTCTATAGAATCCTCAAAAAAGTGCACCTGGTGGCTCGATGAATGGAGCTAGAGTGTCAGGCAGTGCTGAAGAAGAATCCTATTGAATAGAAAATACCTCAACAAGATGTGGTGTGGTAGTCATAGCAGTGATCTCAGGAACAATACAAAGGGTCAAGTGACCTGACTGCACCACATGAGGCTCTTGTGAAAGAGGAGAGTTGTGCTCTGACAATGGAGATGGTGGACCAAAGTGTGAGAAGGTGTAGAGATGGGTGGAATGATCAACTATCCCTATAGCAATAATGCCTCCTATCACACTATCCCAAATGAAGACCAAATCTGCAGTGAACTCAACTATCTTCCCTGATCCACTATGTGTAATCTAATAAATCAAGAGAAGGTTTAAAAACAAAGATGGAACATACAATACATCATTGAATGTGCCATCCTGAATGCCTACTGAACCTTTCCCGCAGACTGTCAAGACAATGTTATTCCCCATGAGAATATGAGGAATGGGAGAAGCCTCAACAGTAGAGAAGACCCTTTGGGAAGATGCCATATGGTGAGAAACACCTAAATCCAATATCCAAGGGACATGTGAAGGGGATGCAATGGATGCCTGTAATGCATGACCCTGTCCAAAATCCTATCCAGATGTCGAAGATGTAGAGAAAGACTGAAAAGAAAACCCCTGTGAGGTAGAAGAGGATGGAGAGGAAATAGTACTCTTCTGAAGAAGAGCTTGCAAATCTGCAATCTGTTTCTCATAGCCATCAAATCTCTTCTAAAAGCAATGTGACTCATCATGAGGTCCCTTCTAACAATAGGAACATGTAGGTCTCTCAATCTTCTATTTCTCCTTCTTAGAAGAAGATGGTGGGCCAGTAGAGTGTTAAGAAGAGGAATCTAATATCTGCTTTGGCTTTTGCTTCTAATTTTCTTTGGATGGTTGGGCAACCAATGCTTGGTTCTTTGATCCTATTAGAGAGTCCAACTAAGTAAGCTTGGCCTGCTCTCTAGTCAAATGATCATAGAACACCTCAAAAGTGGGCATGGTGAATGTAGGTACCAAAGTGTCCATGGTAGAATGAAAGGTAGAAGAGAAGATCTAAAAGATTCCCCTAAGCTTAGACAGAATAAGATAAATGCACTCTTTATCAGTCTTTTTCTTTCCACATCCATGTAATTTGAATCCTTCAAATGTGAACAAGCTATAGTAGATTAGTCTCTGATACCATGTAGGATTTGAGCAATACAAATCCACAAAACCCAAAGATCACCTGCATACAAAAACCTGTTATAAGGAAGTAGAGACAAGAAGAGGCCAAGGGTTTGACTCAAATATATGAACAAGAAAATATCCTCAATTAATGAATGAATTGAATGCACAATGGATCATCCATATAAAGGAGATTGAAAGCCTTGAAAGGAAAACCTAAAAAGCAGAAATGCATGCAATAATTAGTTAAATTATTACAAGACTAATGCATGCAAGTTTATATTTAAAACAACAAGTGCATAAGTTTAAATCAACTAGTGCATGTGTGTTTAAATATAAACAACTAAAAATAAAAGTGTTGACATCTTAAGAAAGGAGTAAAGTTATTTAATATAATTAATACTTTACTCTAACAATGCTAATGTGTCGAAAGGGGTCATAGGGACTTCCTAGGGGTCCTAGTATGCCTTATCACACATTAGGACCCCTAGGAAGTCTTCATGACCCATTTTGACAAGTGACCCATTTTGACACATGAGAACACTCAAGTGTGTCCTAAGGGATTATACGACCCCTTAGGACACACTTGAGTGTTGAAATGTGTCAAAAGAGGTCATGGGGACTTGCTAGGGGTCCTAGTACACCTTATCACACCTTAGGGCCCGTAGGAAGTCCTCATGACCCCTACTGACACATT
Source organism: Chamaecyparis obtusa (assembly GCA_027943335.1). Classification (NCBI taxonomy): domain Eukaryota; kingdom Viridiplantae; phylum Streptophyta; class Pinopsida; order Cupressales; family Cupressaceae; genus Chamaecyparis; species Chamaecyparis obtusa. The sequence continues at coordinate 143,128 of BSBK01012844.1, forward strand.
GAAATGCTCAAGTGTGTCCTAAGGGGTCCTACAATCCCTTCAGACATAGTTCTACATTCAAATGTTTCAAAATGGGTCATGAGGACTTCCTAGGGGTCCTATTATATCTTATCATGCACTAAGACTCCTAGGAAGTCCCCATGACCCCTTCTAACATATTAGAACCCTCAAGTGTGTCTTACGGGGTCCTATGATCCCTTCGGACACACTTGAGGGTTCAAATGTGTCAAAGGGGTCATGGGGAGTTCCTAGGGGTCCTTGTATGCCTTATCATGTGTTAGGACCCCTAGGAAGTCCCCATGACTCTGTTTGACAATTAGAACCCTCAAGTGTGTTCCAAGGGGTCGTAGGACCCCTTCATACACACTTGAGGATTCAAATGTGTCAAAAGGGGTCATGGGGACATTTTAGGGGTCCACCCCTTAGGATGCACTTGAGGGTTTTAATGTATCAGAAGGGGTCATGGGGATTTCCTAGGGATCCTAATATGCCTTATCATGCATTATGACCCCTAGGAAGTCCCCATGACCCTTTTTAATATACCCTCAAGTGTGTCCTAAGGGGTCATAGGACCCCTTTAGATACACTTGAGGGTTCGGATGTGTCAAAAGGGGTCATGGGGACTTCATCTGGGTCTTAGTACACCTTATCACATGTTAGGACCCCTAGGAAGTCCCCATGACCCATTTTGACACATTGGAATGCTTGAGTGCTACCACCCCTTCGGCCACACTCGAGCATTCCAATGTGTCAAAAGCGATCATGGGGACTTCCTAGGGGTCCTAATGCTTAATAAGGGGGACTATAACCCCTAGGAAGTCCCCATGAACCATTTTGACATATTTGAACACTCAAGTGTGTCCAAAGGGGTCCTATGACCTCTTAGGACACACTTGAGGGTTCTAATGTGTCCAAAGGAGTCATGGGGACTTCCTAGGGGTCCGAATGCATGATAAGATGTACTAGGACCCCTACGAAGTCTCCATGACCCCTTTTGACATATTTGAACCCTCAAGTGTGTCTGAAGGGGTCCTACAACACCTTCAAACACACTTGAGGGTTCCAATGTGTCAAAAGGGGTCATGGAGACTTTCTAGCAGTCCTAGTACACCTTATAATGCATTAGGACCCTTAGGAAGTCCCCATGACCCCTTTTGACATATTGGAATTCTTGAGTGTGTCTAAAGGGGTCATAGGACCTCTTCGAACATACTCGAGCATTCCAATGTTTCAAAAGGGGTCATGGGGACTTCCTAGGGGTCCTAACGCATGATAAGGTGTACTAAGACCGCTAGGAAGTCTCGGTAACCCCTTTCAACATAAAATTTAAATATTATGATCTATAACGTTTATATAAATATATATATATATATATATATATATATATATATATATATATATATATATATATATATATATATATATATATATATATATATATATATATATATATATATATATATATATATATATCATTTGTACATATAAATACAATATAAAAAATAGATTAATATAAAATATTATACTATAAAATATATATGACATACAATTTAAATATTCTAAGATATTATAATATAAAATATTTTAATATAAAATATATATTAATATATAATTATATATATAATATATATTAAAAAATATACTAAAATATTTACATAATACCCCTTAATACTCTTTAAACATTATATATATAATATATATATGATTTGTGCATACATTTATAATAATATAAACGTTAAATATAATTATATACAATACATATTAATATATAAAAAAATATATTAATTTATAAAATATATGACATACAATTTAAAACCCCTAAGATATTATAATATAAAATATATAAATTAATATTTAATTATATATATAATACATATTTAAACATTATATATAAAAGTTCAATTTTTTCACTTACTCTCGCCAGTTTTTCAACTTGGAAATATCGGGTACCTGATTAGGCTTGTGCTTTGGTGTCAAGTTTTCCTAGGTGTACTGACACCTAGGCCTACTAAAAAGTCAACATATATTTTCATGCACTTTTGGATGAGTGAAAAGTGGATTTTTTTACATCGCCACTTTTTGGCCCCTCGTGATCTTGCACATACCCTCTAGTGCATATAGACTTGTGTGGACCAACTCAAACAAGATCATACTATGGTGAAAGGTACTTTATTTTGTTTGTTGATAATTATTCTAGAATAATGTGGGTTGCATTCTTAAAAGATAAATCTGAAGGATTTGAGAAGTTCAAGATATTCAAAGCTAAAGTTGAAAATGAGTCTGGATTAAAGATAAAATGTTTGAGATCAGATAGAGGAGGAGAATTCACCTCTGATAGATTTTTGACTATTGTGAAGAACATGGGATAAAGAGATAGCTAAGTGCACCTAGAACCCCTCAAAAGAATGGAATTAAAGAAAGAAGAAATATGATCATACTTGACACAACATGTACTATCATGATTAGATGAAAAGTTGCACACACCTATTGGAGAGATGCAGTCAATACAACAGTCTATACTATCAACATAATTCAATTAAGGCTAGGTGCAGACAAGACACCTTATGAGCTATGGTTTGGGAATGTACCTACAGTAAAATACTTTCTAATCTTTGGAAGCAAGTGTTATATCAAGAGAGATGAAGCTATTGGGAAGTTTGATGCAAGAAATGATGAAGGTATTTTTCTTGGTTACTCTACTAAAAGCAAAACTTATAGATATTTTAACTTAAGATTGAAGAAGATCATTGATAGTGAACATGTAAATATTGATGAAAAGTTTATGATTCGAGAAAGGTATCATGATTATGCACCTATGATTGAAGAATAACCTAGACCTACCAGTAGAGAAGCAGTTGTTAAAGAAATGTTTGACAACATTGATATATTATTCAATGAACATGAAACAAGTGAAGAAGAAACACAAAATATAGATGAGAGAGTCACACCTAATGTTACAAAATTTACATCCAGATACCATTCAAAAGAAGATATCATTGGAGATCAGAATAGAAAATTCATGACAAGATCAAAAGAAAAAAGTTCAATAGTTGATGAAGTAGTATGTTTAATTTCACAGATTGAACCCTTAAGTGTTGAAGATGCATGTAATGATTTAGATTGGCATGAAGCAATGAAAGAATAATTAGATCAAATAGTAAATAATGATACACGAGAACTGGTCCCCAGGCCTAGTGACGAGAATTTGATTGGAACCAAGTGTATATTCAGAAACAAGATGAATGAAGATGGAACAATAGTAAGAAACAATGAAAAACTAGTATGTAAAGGATATGCGCAGAGAGAAAAAATTGATTATTTTGATACATTTTCCCTTGTAAGAAGATTGGAAGCCATAAAGTTGTTTCTAGCCTATGAAACATTCAAAGACTTTAAAGTATATCAGATGGATGTTAAGTCAGCATTCCTAAATGGAAAGTTGAAGGAAGAAGTCTACATAGAGCATCCTGAAGGATCTAGTTTATCAGAAAAACTAGATATGGTATGTAGACTAAAGAAAGCCCTCTATGGACTTAAGAAAGCCCCTAGACCATGGTATGAAAGACTAGATGGTTACTTAACAAAGATCAAATTCAAGAAAGGAGTAGTAGATTGTAACTTATTCATAAGAGAGACACCTGATGAATTATTACTAGTTGCTATTTTTGTTGATGAAATTATTTTTGGTGGTAATGACAAGCTTAGTGTAGAATTTGGTAAAGAGATGAAGAGAGAATTTGAAATGATCATGATTGGACCTATCAAGTACTTTTTGTGATTAAATGTGCAACATATAAACAAAGGTGTTTTCATTAATTAGTCTAAGTATGTGAAAGAAATATTAAAGAAGTTCAAGATGGATGATTGCAAGACAGTAAGCACCCCCATGATAACAGGAAGAAAGATTTCAAAAGATGATGATTCTACAGTAGTAGACAAGACCCTATATATGTCTATGATTGGTAAACTCATATATCTTACTCAATTTAGACCAAATATTTCTAATGCAGTTGGTATTGTTGGAAGATTTGCAACAGAACCTAAACAAAGCTATCTTATGGTAGTAAAGAGGATATTCAAAGATATGAAAGGAACTATAGACTATGGTTTATGGTATCCTAATTCAGAGAATGTAGAACTTCATGTGTATACAGATGCAGATTGGACAGGTTGTTTTGATGATAAAAAGAGCACCTCAGGAGGGGTAGTATTTCTTGGAGATAGACTAGTTACTTGGACAAGCAAGAAGCATAATTGTATTTCTCAGTCCATAGAAGAAGCATAATATGTAGAAGCAGCATTAAATTATTCTACAATTGTGTGGATCAAGCAGATGATAAAGGATTTTGGAATCCAGATTGATTACCCTATTATTATTCATTGTGATAACACTAGCACTATCAATATGTCAAAGAACCCTATGATGCATCCAAAGAAAAAACACATTGAGATAAAATACCACTTCCTAAGAGAAAAAAGTTGTAGAGAAAGAAGTAAAATTGGATTATGTGAGCACAAAAGAATAGTTAGCAGACATATTCACAAAGCCTTTGCCAAATGATACACTTGAGTATCTCCAGGAGAAGTTGGGAGTAATTCCCTTCCCTGGATCTGATTAGACTTTGCAGTAGTGCATCACTCCTCAATGACTGATGAATGGTTGACTAATCTACTTGAGGAGTAGTACCTGTGCTTATTTTTTTGGCACCCTTTGCCATTAATGTCAAAGGGGGAGTATATAGTCATGAAAAAAATACAGTTGAGGAGTATGAAGTAAGGGGGAGTATATAATAAGAATATGCAGTAGTAGATATTCAGAGCATTCAATAGTAGATGGAGAATTCATCCTTGGGGGAGTTTTGTTGAGAAAATGGAGCATGTTATAAAATAATTTTATGTTTGGATTGGTGGTGGTTTTCATTCCATATGTTGCTATCAATGCCAAAGGGGGAGATTGTTGGAGATTTTCCAGAAAGTCGGTGTAGATTGTATGTTTGTCATTGATGACAACATATGGTAAGTAGTGTGTGTTGTAGTTCTATGTAGAGAGCCTCGAATATATGTTGTATGGATATGTTATCATCATGATATCATAGACACATGGGTTGAGTCTAAGTACAAACAATTGTGTAGCAGTAGTGTTCTTGATAGTGTTACAGATAGAGTTTTATATGTAATTCTCAGTATGGTTATGATGGAGCCTTGTGCATTTATATATATTTTTTTAGACATGTTTGTGAAGCTATGATCATGGACGCAAAGTTATTTGTTTAGTACAAGTTAAGTTATGATGTTTCTATTTTCCAGTTACAGTTTCTTGAGATTGTTTGTTGGAACCGATACTATTTATAGTGTTTCAGCAGTTGTGCCTATCATTATGGTATGCATGTTTGGTTTCATGTTTGGTTATGAGAAAAGAATGTTTGGTTAAGAGTGAATTACATATTTAAGCTTGAGAATAAATTTTTAGTTAATTTGTTGGAGCCGATAGTGTGAAGGAACATGTCTACTCATATTGAGTTGTGTGGTCCTTTTTGTGTTGCGTTCTTGGTTTAGCCATTGGAGATGTTGTTGGAGAGTTGTAGTATTTCTCTAATATAATTTCAAGAAGGTTCTAACAAGTTGACTTGGTTATATCTTTTGGAGAAGTCTACTTATAGCCAGTCAGTTGAGATCACTTAGTGGAAGAGAAAGAAGAAAGAAAATGAAGTGAAGAAAAAAGCAGAGCAGAAAGTGAGAAGTATTAAAGATCTATGTGAAGAAGTAGAGAGTATATGCTTTACATTGGAATTGATCAAGACAATAGGTCTATTTCCCAGTTCACCAAGATTTAGATATAGTGTGTATCTGTTATGCAAAATGTTGCAGCCTTTACCATTTGAGGAGTGTGCCTCAGATAATGTGTCCTCACCCCTAACAAGGTTATCTATAAAATACTTCTAATAGGATCTAACCTTTGACTAGGTCACTGTACTTTATGCATTGTAAAGATCAACTCCTAACAAGGTTGTAAGATCTTCTAACAAGGATCATGATGCAGGAGCATCCTGAGTGTAAGAGCAATCTTGCATCACCCAAAAAAATATTTATAGTTTTCTTTCAATAAGGGCTATCTTGTGTGGAGCTTCTATTTATGGAAACTTACTATTTTTAGTAAGTTGGTCATATGATCTTGGAATCTTCTGATTTCACAGTTGGAGGTTCATTTCGGTCATATCAACCTACTAGTAAAGTTTCATTGCTGGATCAAGTCTAGTCTTGAAGATATTGAAAATTTTTGGTTTTGGAAATAGGGTACAGAAACTTTGAACTCAGTTTGGAAGGCTTTAGAGGCCCCAAATGAAGTCAAAAATTTGGGTGATAGGTGCTTGCATGAGTCAAGCTTGTAGTGAACTTTGTGGCCTTTTCGAAATGGGGTTGTAATAGTCAATTAGGTTAACTGGTGATGACTTATGGTCTTCGGAAGTTGGGTCACCTAAAATGGTAGAAAATAATTTTCCTTCAAAATTTCTATTTGGGTTTCAAAAGCTGTTTTGAGCTGACTATGATGTAATAAAATGAGAAGTAAAATAATTCTAAGTTTGGTCAGCCTTATTGGCTAAAATTCTAGAACCTTCCCAGGCGGTGGAAAATTTCGTATATAAGGAAGGCTGTAGTGTTGTGTTAGATAGTTCAGGACAGTTCTGGTAGTAGATCTAGGTATTGATTCGAGGCTTTGTCCTATAGAATATTTTAAGGGAATGCCCATGTGGCTTTGCATATTGTAATTCTAAAAATATGTAATTCCACATTTGTGGAGGTAATAAGAAGCCCATTTTTTGTTCTTGCAAATTGTTGTTGTTTCTCTATTTCTATTATTTGTTTGTGGTATTAAGGGGAGCACCCTTCATCAAGTGGTATTAGAGCAGGAGTTCCTAAGTGTGTAAACACATCACCGACTATGAGGCAATTTACACTAGGACCATGGTTAAGGTTTCAGCGTGCATCGTGAAAATGCCTCCACAAATGGAACATGGTGGAAGAGTTGGTGTTGTAACACTTGAGGCTATAATGCTCTAGAGACAAGTGCGAGCACTGCAAGAAGAGATTCACAGAGGAATGAATCTTAATGTTAGAGATGAAAGTGAGGATGAAGCCAAAGAAGAAGATCAGGAAGGAGATGTTGAAATGGTGAACCAGGAGGAAGAAAGACTTTTTCGAGTCATTTCCAAGATCAGGAAAAGACCTAAGATTGAGTTTCCTACATTTTTAGGAAATCTTAACCCAGAGGAGTTGGTCGACTAGACCAATGAATGTGAAAAATATTTTGAGTATGAATATATTGAGGATCTAGACTGAATCAATTTTACGAAGGCTAGACTGGAGGGGCATGCGAAGATCTAGTGGCAAGAGATTCAATTGGAGCAAAATTGAAGAGGAAAGGATAAAATCACAAGATGGGAATCGATGGTGGATAAATTGAAGCAATAGTTCATCCCTATTGATTATGAGCTTGATGTACTGAAGAAAATGCAAAGTTTGAAGTAAGCAGGAAGATCTGTTTAGGAGTATACAAAGGAGTTCTATCAAATCCTTATCAGAATAGGCCATGCAGAAGCTAACAAGGAGAAAGTTTTCCATTACCTTAATGGGTTAAGGCCAAGCATTCAGGAAAAAATGAATCTAGTTCGAATGAACAGTATTGAAGAGGCATACCAGTTTGCCCTAAAAGTAGAGGAAAAGTTGAACAAGAAGTTTGAGAGCAGACAAAGCAGAAGAGGTTGTGATGGAAGATCTAGTGGATGGTCATATGGAGATCAAAATGAAGATCCGAAAAAGTAGGATGAGGCTAGTAAAAGTTAGAATTAGAGAGGAGACAATTTCAATTGTTTCCATGATCAGAATAATAGGGATCAGAGAGGAAGAGGAAGAGGACAAGGTTCAGGAAGAAGAGGCTTCCATGGAACATGTTTTCACTATGGAGAAGAAGGTCATAGGGCATTTGAATTTCCTCAACACCAAGGAAGGATGGATAGGAGGAATGAAAGCTAGGCCATAGTTGCACATATAGATGAAGATGCCAGATCCTCAAATTCTAAAGATGCTGAAAGAGGCGAAACGCTGATTAATAGAAGAGTCCTGCTGAGTGGTGAGAATGAACCTAAGCAAAGGAGGAGCCTGTTTCGCACCAGGTGCAAGTGTGAGGGCAAGTGTTGTGATGTGATTATTGATAGTGGTAGTACTCATAATTTTGTGTTAGAAGAGATGGTGGAAAAGTTGAAGCTCAAGAGGTAGAACATCCACATCCATATCAGGTTGCCTAGGTGCAGGATGACCACAAGGTCATGGTCAGTGAATAGTGCCTAGTGAAGTTCAAGATTGGCGGGTACCATGATGAGGTACTATGTGATATCATATCTATGGATGCATGTCATATGTTGTTGGGTAGACCTTGGTAGTTTGACAGACATGTTGTACATGATGGTCATGTGAATACCTATTCCCTGACATAGGATGGAGTGCAACATAAGCTAAAACCATTGAAGGAAACAAAAGAAAAGGTATGTGATAATGCAAGAATAACTTTTGTTGATAGAGGAAATTTCTTAGATGGTATGCGGCATGAGCATATGTGTTTTACCTTAATTTCAAAGGCAAAGAAAGAAGAAGTAGAAGATGTACCTATAGAAGTTGCAAAATTATTGAATGAGTTTCAAGATATTATATCCGATAATGTGTCTGATGGATTACCACCAATAAGAAAGATCAGTCATCAGATGGACTTGATTCTAGGAGATAGTTTTCCAAATAAGGTAGCACACAGAATGACACTAGTAGAAAGTGAAGATTTGAAGATAGATTTGAAGTTTAGTTCATCACATCATCCATAGATTGTATATGGAAGTAGTCCTAGAAATGCATCTAAGTTGAGAAAGATAGATAAAGGAGAAATAAGTAGTGCTGAAGCTAAGAATTTTGCAAAACATTTGAAGAACATCCATGAGGAGGTGAGGAAGTACATTACCAAGATGAATGCCCAGTATAAGGCTAAGGCAGATGAGAAAATGAGGCATAAGAAATTTTAGGTTGGAGATGAAGTCATGGTTCATTTGCAGAAGGAAATATTTCCAGTTGGTACATATAACAAGTTGGAAATGAAGAATTTTGGGCCATGTAAGATACTGAAGAAGCATGATTCAGGAAAAGCATATGAGGTCGAGTTTCCTACTGAGCTAAATATTTCACTAGTATTTAATATTTTAGATCTGACAGAGTATCATGAAGGAGGTGTTGAAGATGAGGTTACAATAGCACAGTGGAGTATTCCAGCAACTAGTTCAGATATCAAAGAGATTGAAGACATACTGGATAGTCATGTTGGCAGAAGCACAAGGAACAAGGTATATGAAGAATATCAGGTCAAATGGAAGGGATGACCTGTTGAAAATTCATCATGGCTAACAAAGGAGGAGGTTAACCATCTTGGTTTTCCTCTACACACCTAAGTCGTGACAGGATGACTTCTCAAAATAACTCAGGTGTTTGATGCAGGAGCATCCTGGGTGTAAGAGCAATCTTGCATCACACAAAAAGTATTTCTGGTTTTGTTTCAATAAGGGCTATCTTGTGCGGAGCTTCTATTTATGGAAAATTACTATTTTTAGTAATTTGTTCATATGATCTCAAAATTTTTTGATTTCACAGTTGGAGGTTCATTTCAGTCGTATTAGCCTACCAGTAAAGTTCCATTGTCGGATCAAGTCTAGTCTTAAAGATATTGAAAATTTTTAGTTTTGGAAATAGGGTATATAAACTTTGAAATCAGTTTTGAAGGATTTAGAGGCCCCGAATGAGGTCAAAAATTTGGGTGATAGGTGCTTGTGTAAGTTAGGCCTATAGTGTGCATCGTGGCCTTTTCAAAATGGGGTCATAATAGTCAATCAGGTCAACTGGTGATGACTTATGGTCTTCGGAAGTTGGGTCACCTGAAATGGAAGAGAATATTTTTCCTTCAAAATTTTTGTTTGGGTTTCAAAAGTTGTTTTGAGTTGACTATGATGTAATAAAATGAAAAATAAAATAATTCTAAGTTTGGTCGGCCTTATTGGGTAAAATTCTGGAACCTTCCCAGGCGATGGAAAATTGCCTTTATAAGGAAGGTTGTAGTGTTGTCTTAGATAGTTCAAGACAATTTTGGTAGTAGATCTGGGTATTGATTTGAGGCTTTTTCCTATAGAATATTGTAAGGGGAATGCCCATGTGGCTTTGCATATTGTAATTCTAAAAATTTGTAATTCCAAATTTGTGGAGATAATAAGAAGCCCATTTTCTATTCTTGCAAATTGCTATTGTTTCTCTATTTCTATTGTGTGTTTGTGGTATTAAGGGGAGCACCCTTCAGAAAAATCATTATACTCTAGTGTATTTTATAGTGGGTGTTGATTCCCACCTGGGTTTTTACCTATTTGGGTTTCCCTGTAACCAAAATTTAGGTTTTGTGTTAAGAGTTATCTTATTGTGTATGTGCTTAATGTCATTCTATACTTAATTGGATAAATAATTGAATCTTATAGATAAATGATTCACGCCCCTCTCAGTTATCTCTTGGGACTATTCCTAAAAATAAATACCAAGGTGGTTATAATAGAGGTGGATTCTTAGGAACTTGTTACAATTATGGAGAAGAAGCACATAGATCATTTGAGTGTATACATGCGAGTAATAAGGTTGGTAGTAGTAGAAATGATTTGGTGCAAGAAGATTCACCAAATGAACATAAGAAGAAACATAACTTTATGGTAAGGAGAGCACTTTGGAGTGAAAGTAATAAGGAAGATCTGATAAGGAAAAAAAATTTCAAGACTAGATGTAGAGTTTTTGATGAAGTGTGGAAGGTAATCATTGATAAAGGAAGCTCGGAGAACTTGGCATATGAGGAAATAGTTACAAATTTGTAGTTGGAAAGGTTCAGACACCCAAAGCCCTACCAAATTTCATGGATCAAGGATGAGCATACACTCTTAGTAAGTGAATAATGTTATGTAAATTTGAAAATTGGAAAGTACTATGATAAGGTGTTATGTGATATCATGCCTATGGACTGTTTTCATTTTGTTGGGTAGACCTTGGCAATATGATAGACATGCTATATATAATGGAAGATTGCATAAATATACTATTTGGGCTGATGGGAGAAGAAAAATATTGGTAGCTTTGATTGAAGAACCTGTTAGTAGTGTTTTTACATCTGTGAAAGCTTTCTTGATGGAAGGAAGAAAGTGTCTTAAGGATTTGAAGAAGAATGATGTATGTTTTGTTGTGATTCCTAACAAACTGAGTAAGAAAATAGAGGAAAACATCCCTAAAGAGATTGATAAGATACTCACTGATTATAAGGAGAGCATTTCTGACAATGTGCCTGATGGTTTTCTGCTAAAGAGAAGCATTGATCATTGCATGGATCTAATCCCTAGAGCTAGTTTACTGAATAAGGCACCACATCGGTTGACACCTACCGAGAATCAAGAATTGAACTGATAGATTCAAGAATTGTTGCAGAAAGGTTTTGATGGAATATGGATGAAGTGACTGAGAGGGTGGGGTGAATCAGTCAACCATAAAACACTTCACTATTATTTCTTTCCAGATCCCTTAGGATATCTTAATGAATATTATCTGTTTAACACTCGGTAAATAGATTGCAGTAACTTGGTAGATGCAGAAAGTATTAGTAAAATTATCTTTTAGACATTCATCACCAATTGTATATGATTAAGATAACTATTAAGAACACAAGAGACACAAGATTTAACGTGGAAACCCAATATGGGAAAAACCACAAATGTATCTAGATACTGATTTTCACTTTTCTGAAGTGATGCCCGGTTAGAAGCCAACCCGGTAAAAGGTTACAAAACACACTGTTAGGTGTGGCCTTGTTAGAGGATTTAATCACCCAGCTAGGAGTGGCCTGGTAAGAGGTCTTGAGAACAATTCAATGGAATTGTCACCTTGTTAGAGGATTTGCAATATGGTTGTTAAACCAACTCAGTTAAGAGATTTAGAATTCACTGTTACAATGATAAAAAGGTAACAATGAAAATGACCTGTATAATAATGCAACTGCCTTGTTGATTACAGATCTCTGTTCTGTATAAGTGAGATCCTTCCTGATCAAATATATCTCTACTGCTCCTCAAGGATATCTGGTCATCCTTCACAATTTCGCACACACCTTTCCTGTCTTTCTTCTATATATCTTCTTCTATGTCTATATTCTTCTATATCTCTATTCTTCTATATCTCTACTTTATTTTTCACATTTGACCTTTTATTTATATGATTTTAGATTTGTCAAATTGGCATTACTTAGTATAACAGTCGGCTGAATTAAGCAAACTTTATTTGCAAAGATCCTTCAAGGGCCGACAGTGCTCAGTGACCATAATGAAATTTTCTACAATCTTTTGGAGACCGAGGGAACTCAGTAAACACTGATAATCCTTTTTCTTCGATAACTGAGTGATCTCGGTAAACATTGATTTTCTTTGATAACTGAGTGAACTCGGTACATGCTGATTTTTCTTTGATAACCGAGTGAACTCAGTAAACACTATTTTTAATGCCAAGCAGACTGACTAAGCTCGATAGGTACTGATTGTTGTGGACTATGACATTGTGTGACATCAAAGAAAATACATAATTTGAGTAGCAATTTTCTTCAGACAATTGTTTTCAACAATCTCCCTCTTTGGCATTGATGGCAACACAATATGTCATAGCATAAGAAATTTTGAAAGGATTAGCTCGGTTTAGATTCAAATCTCCCTCTGTCAGCAAACTTCCTTTTCCTTAAAAACTCTTCCTCTGACTATTGAAAATTTCTTGAAGTAATAGCAAAGACACTCCCTCTTTGACAACTCATGCCAAAGACAATTCACATATTATCGGTGTAAACTAATGTACCTCAAGTACTGATTCATATGCAATGATTCCTTGAATATGCTACATCAACTTGTTGATTTTCAATCATGTTCTGGTTGATGCATCACTAAAACTATATTTAGTGAGCCTCGAATAGGGGAATGACCCCTAACTTACCTCTTAGATACACAAATGCATCCTTGGGTAATGGTTTGGTGAAAATGTTTGCAATTTGCTCTTTTGTATGAATATATTCTAATCTGATTTCCTTGTCTTGCACCAATTCTCTGACAAAGTGATATTTAATAGCAATGTGCTTGGTTTTGGAATGCATTACTAGATTCTTTGAAATGTTTATTGCACTTGTATTGTCACAAAATATAACAACTAGTTCTTTGATTTCAACCTTCATACCTTGTAATAACTGTTTAAACCAAACAATATTTGAACAGTTTACTGCAGCAGCAACATATTCTGCTTCAGCTATGGATTGAGATGTGCAATTTTGCTTTTTACTGGTCCAGGATACCAGTCTTTTTCCAAGAAAAAATGCTCCACCACTTGTACTTTTTCTGTCATCAATGTTCCCTGCCCAATCAGCATCAGTAAATACTTTTAAGTCTAGATTGCCTCCAAATTTATACCACAAACCATATTCTTCAGTTCCTCTTAAGTACCTTAAGATTCTTTTGATTGCCATCATTTGATTTTCCTTAGGTTTTGCTGAGAATCTTGCTACTATACCGACTGCTAAGGCAATATCAGGTCTTGTATGTACTACATACTGCAATTTTCCAATCATAGATCGGTATAAGGTCTGATCTACTTCTTTTGAATCATCATTTTTGGTAAGTTTCAGTCCAGTACACATGGGTGTATCAACTGGTTTTGAATCTTCCATACCAAACTTCTTAAGTATTTCCTTAATGTATTTAGATTGAGTAATGTATATACCATTCTTGCTTTGCTGAATTTGAAGACCAACAAAGAATTTTATTAAACCAAACATAGACATTTCAAATTCTTTGTTCATTTGCTCTGAAAATTCTTTGCACTGATCATCATTCCCTGTAAATATAGTATCATCTACAAATATTTCTACCAATACAATTTTGTCATCCAGTCCTTCTTTAATATACAGATTGCTGTTATCATTGGCTCTTTTGAAATTAATCTGAATCAGATAGTTATGGAGTCTTTCATACCATGCTCTAGGAGCTTGTTTCAAACCATACAATGCTTTGTGTAACTTGCAGACCATGTCCTTTTTATCTGGATCAACAAAACCTTCAGGTTGCTCAATGTAGACTTCTTCATCAAGAATTCCATTGAGAAATGCAGATTTTATATCCATCTGATATACCTTAAACCCTTTATGTGTTGCATAAGCAAGTAGAGTTCTTACACCTTCTAATCTTGCAATAGGAGAAAAAGTTTCACCATAATCTATACCTTCTTCTTGAGAATAACCTTTACATACCAATCTAGCTTTGTTTCTAGATACTTGACCATCTTCATTCAGCTTATTCCTGAATACCCATTTTGTTCCAATTACATTCTTATCTTTAGGTCTAGGTACAAGAGTCCATGTTTTGTTCTTTTGTATTTGTTCTAATTCTTCATTCATTGCTTCAATCCAAATTTCATTTTTCAATGCATCTTTGATATTTCTAGGTTCAAAATCAGTAAGCAGACATGTACCTTTTAGCTTACTTCTTGTCATAGTACCATCTGATTTGTTTCCAATAATTTGATCTGGTGTATGATGCCTTCTGACATATTTGGCTAGTATAGGTTCCTTGCTTTTTGAATGAGTCATGTTGTTGTCTTCTAGGATCTCTTCTTCAGGTTGCTCTGGCTCAGTAGATATTTGCTCGGTAACTTCAGGCTGAGACTCGGATTGAATTTCTTCCTGTGACTCGGTTTGAACTTCTTCCTGTGACTCGGTTTGAACTTCTTCCTGTGACTTGGTTACTATGCTAGGCTCGGTAGATATGGTTTCCTCATTGATAGTTGTGTCTGGAAATGTTTCAGGTTCAATGTAAATGAATCTCCTGTAGTTTTCAAGTTCCCTTTTGCTTTCTTCTTTAGTCTTTTCTGCAAACTCATCAAATTTTACATGTATACTTTCTATGACTTTGTGAGTAGAGAAGTTCAAACATTTGTATGCCTTGCTTTTGCTAGAATATCATAGGAATATTCCTTCATCACTTTTCACATCAAATTTATTTCTTCTGGATTCTTTTAAGATATAACACTTGCTACCAAATACTTTCATGTAACTTACATTGGGTTTATAGCCATACCATAACTCATAAGGAGTTTTGAATGTGTCTTTCTTCAATTGTACTCGGTTCAAGGTATGAACTACAGTGCTGATAGCTTCCTTCCAGTACTTTATAGCGATGTTATTTTCTATCATTAAAGTCCTTGCACAATCCATAATATATTTATTTCTTCTTTCTACTATTCCATTCTACTCAGGAGTTTTAGGAGCTGATACCTATCTTTGATTCCTCTTTCAATGCAAAAGTTGTTAAATTCATGGGAGATGAATTCACCACCTCTGTCTAATCTTAAGCATTTCAATCTTTTCCCTATTTCCTTTTCCACTCTTGCCAAGTACCATTTGAACTTTTCAAATGCTTCTGACTTTTCTCTTAAATACATAAGAGTCATCATTCTAGAATAATCATCAACGAAAAGAATAAAGAATTTATCTCCAGTATAGCTTTCTATTCCAATAGGTCCACATAAATCAATATGCACAATTTCCAAAATCTCTTTAGACTGATAGTTCTTACTCTTAAAACTAGTCTTACTCATTTTGCCAATCTAACAATTCTTACATAGACCAGTATCAGGTTTCTTCAAAGTAGGAATGCCTCTTACCTTCTTGAATTTTCTTATTTTCATCATGTTATCAAAATTCACATGACATAACCTTTTGTGCCATAGCCAAATTTCTTCAATTTGAGCAATAAAACATGAATATTCACTGAGATCGAGATAAAATAAGTTACCTTTTGTTTGTTTTCCTGATCCAATGAGTTTTCCTTTTCCATCCAACAGTCTTGCTTGACTATTCATGAATTCAACCTTGAAACCAGTGTTGATTAGCTGTGCTACACTTAGAAGATTATGTTTTAGTCCTTCAACCCAATAAGCATTATCACATATGAGTTCTTTGGTTAATGAGATTCTTCCTTTTCCTTTTATACAACAAGGTTCATTGTTTCCAAATCTTACATTGCCACTATCACAGTCTTCTAGGTATTCAAATTTTGTCTTGTCACCAGTCATGTGATGTGAACATCCACTGTCTATTTTCCATATATCATCTTTTCTTATATGAGAAATAAGTGCCATCTTATCTTCATCATCATCAGATTCATCTTTTATAGCAATAAAGATAATTTCTTCTTCACTATCATCAGAATCTTTAGCCATAAAACATGTTTTCTTACCTTTATCCTTGAATGATTTGAAATTATTTTTTCCATAGTACTTGTGACCTCTCTTCTCTTCCTTAGCCTGCTTGTTTGGGCACCTAGCTGCAATATGTCCAATTTCTTCACATGAAAAATAGATTAAAGGAGTTTTACCTTTATATTTACCTTTCCATTTAGAGTACTTCTTTGCAAGTAGTGCTTCTACAATTTCAAGATCACTATCAGAACTTTCTTCTGATACTTCTTCACTTTCTGACTGAACTTCTTTTATTTTCTTGTTCTTCCTTAGTGAAACCTTGGCCTCAAATGCTAACTCAATATTTTTGGAATTTGGAACATAGTTGTCATAGTTGTCTAATTCAAAGGCTGTCAATCTTCCAACTAAAGCATCCAAAGTTATATTGAGGTTTATTTCACATCTTCTTTCTTGAATAGCTGATACTCTTATTGCATAGATAGGGAATAATGTTCTGAGTACCTTGCTTATAAAAATTTCATCAGAGATTGTTCCTCTAGAAGCTCTAATTGCACTAACACTTGCTTTGATCCTTTCAACATATTTTGCAATGTTTTCATCTTCTTTCATATTCATCTTGTCAAATTGTCCTCTTAGGCTTTCTGCTTTGGCTCGTTTCACATTTGCATCACCACCATATATTTTCTTCAGTGTGATCCACATTTCATATGCAGTAGTGCATTCTTTAATATCATCAAATTCTTCATAGCTGAGAGCTGATGCAATGTCTATCATCATGGTGTTATGATTCTTTTTCTCTGCAATGTCTTCAATAGTTAATGCGCCAGTAGGAACTGTGTATTCTTCATCAATGTATTTGCATCCTGAATCACCAATGGAAGCCAGATGAAGTCTCATGAGACCTTGCCATGCTGAAAAGTTATCTTTGTTGAGCTTTGGAATTTCTCTCTTGTAAGACATCCTGATCTTTAGCTTAGGTCCTTGAAACCCTTCGTGCAAGCACCAAAAGCTCTGATACCAATTGATGGAATATGGATGAAGTGACTGAGAAGGGGGGTGAATCAGTCAACCATAAAACACTTCACTATTATTTCTTTCCAGATCCCTTAGGATATCTTAATGAATATTATCTGTTTAACACTCGGTAAATAGATTGCAGTAACTTGGTAGATGCAGAAAGTATTAGTAAAATTATCTTTTAGACATTCATCACCAATTGTATATGATTAAGATAACTATTAAGAACACAAGAGACACAAGATTTAACGTGAAAACCCAATATGGGAAAAACCACCAATGTATCTAGATACTGATTTTCACTTTTCTAAAGTGATGCCCGGTTAGAAGCCAACCCGGTAAAAGGTTACAAAACACACTGTTAGGTGTGACCTTGTTAGAGGATTTAATCACCTTGCTAGGAGTGGCCTGGTAAGAGGTCTTGACAACAATTCAATGGAATTGTCACCTTGTTAGAGGATTTACAATATGGTTGTTAAACCAACTCGGTTAAGAGATTTAGAATTCACTGTTACAATGATAAAAAGGTAACAATGAAAATGACCTGTATAATAATGCAACTGCCTTGCTGATTACAGATCTCTATTTTGTATAAGTGAGATCCTTCCTGATCAAATATATCTCTGCTGGTCCTCAAGGATATCTGGTCATCCTTCACAATTTCACACACACCTTTCCTGTCTTTCTTCTATATATCTTCTTCTATGTCTATATTCTTCTATATCTCTATTCTTCTATATCTCTACTTTATTTTTCACATTTGACCTTTTATTTATATGATTTTAGATTTGTCAAATCGGCATTACTTAGTATAACAGTCGGCTGAATTAAGAAAACTTTATTTGCAAAGATCCTTCAAGGGCCGACAAAGACAATACATAATTTGAGTAGCGATTTTCTTCAGACAATTGTTTCCAACAGGTTTGATTTGAGAAAGTTTGAGTCCTTGTGTAGTACCAGCTATATTGGAACCTAAGAAGAATGGACAATGGTGAATGTGTACTAATTTCAGAGCAATCAATAAGATAACAATGAAATATAGGTTTCCTATACTAAGAATGGATGACATAATGGATACTTTGACTGGAGCAATGTATTTTACCAAAATTAATTTGAAAAGTGGATATCATCAGATCAAAATCAGAGAAGGTGATGAGTGTAAGACTTCTTTTAAGACAAGATAAGGTTTGTATGAGTGGTTGGGTATGCCTTTTGGTTTAGGTAATGCACTAAGTACTTTTATGAGATTGATGAATAAATTTTTGAAGAAATTCTTAGGTAAATTTGTGATTGTATACCTAGATGATATTCTAATATTCAGTTTGAGCAGAGAAGAGAACTTTTTGCATGTTTAAAAACTATTGCAAAGATTGAAAGAAGAAAAGTTGCTAATAAATCTGAAAAAAGTGTTTTTTCATGAAAGAGGAGATTATGTATTTGAGATTAGTGATTTCAGCTGAGGGATTGAAAATGGATCCTAAAAAGGTTGAAGAAATTTTGAATTGTCCTACACTAGAGAATGCTAGTGAGGGAAGATCATTTCATGGTTTAGTAAGTTTTTACCGAAAGTTCATTAGGAATTTCAGGTGAATTTTTAATGCTATGAATGAGACTATGAGAGGAGATAAAAGAGAATTCAAGTAGACACATGGAGCTGATAAAAATTTTAAGACTCTAAAGTAGAAGGTTGTTGAATTGCTTGTGTTAGCATTTCTTGATTTCAATAAGGTATTTCAAGTTGAAGGTGATGCAAGTGGTAGTGCAATAGGAGTTGTGTTGAGTCAAGAAGGTAAACATGTTGCTTTCTTTAGTGAAAAGTTGAATGATGCAAAAAGGAAATATTTTGTGTATGATCAAGAATTTTATGATATTGTTCAAGCCCTAAAGAAATGGAAACATTATTTGATACCGAGTGAATTTGTGTTGTATATTGATCATAAGGCTTTACAATATTTGGGTAGTAAGAATGAGTTGAATCAGAGACATATGAAATGGGTTGAATATTTGTAGAGTTATACATTTGTGATAAAACATAAGAGTAAAGTCACTAACTGAATTGTTGATGCATTGAGTAGAAGAAGGTCTTTGATGACCAAGACGAGAATTTAAGTTCTTCGTATTGATGATATGAATGTATTGTATAAAATTGACCTTGATTTTTCTTAGCCGTGGAGAAAGTACCAAGTACTAAATGGGAAGACTATTTCATTAAAGAAGGTATGCTATTTAAATGTATTTAGTTGTGTATACCAAGAGGATCAATGAGAATTAATTTGATAAAGGAGAAACATAGTAGTGGTTTGGCTGGATATTTTGGCATTTTCAAGACATTGAATTTTGTTAAGGGGAAATACTTTTTGCCACAGTTGTATAAGGATGTTTAGAAATTTATGAAAAATTGTGGAATTTGTCAAGTTGCAAAGGAAGTTATTCAGAATACTAGATTGTAATATACTAATTTCTATTCTTGAGAAACCTTGGATTGATATTAGTATGGATTTTTTTCTTGGCTTACCGAAGATAGTGAGAGGTAATGATTCTATATTTGTTGTTGTGGATCAATTTTTTAAGATGGCACATTTTATACCTTGTAGAAAGACATTAGATGTAGTGCATATAGTAGATCTTTTATTTAAGGAAATTGTCAAATTACATGGATTAGCGAGGAGTATCATCTCTAACCGAGATAGTAAATTTGTTGGATACTTTTAGAAGACTCTTTGGAAGAAGTTGGGCATAGAGTTGAGATATAGTTCTACATTTCACCCACATAATGATGGACAAATAGAGGTTGTGAATAGAAGCTTGGGTAATCTTTTGAGATGCTTAGTTGGAGATACATCAAGTAATTAGGATTCTATGTTGGCACAACCAGAGTTTGCATATAATAATTCAATGAATAGGAGTACTAGAAAAACACCTTTTGATATTTTAAATGGCATAGAGCCAAGAGGTATATCAGATTTGATGGATATTGCTGATGAAGAAAAGAGAAGTGTTGAAGGAGTAAAGTTTTTTGAGTTCATAAAGATGTTGCATGAGGAAGTGAAACATAAGTTGGAGAAAAGTAATTAGAAATATAAAGAAAGAGCAGATAGATCAAGGAGACATAATACTTTTGCAATTGGGGATGAAGTAATGGTACACTTGAAGAAAGGTAGATTTCCTATTGGAACATATGGGAAGTTGGAAATGAAGAAGTTTGGTCCTTACAAGATATTGACGAAATTTGATAGTGGAAATGCTCATGAGATTGAGTTACCCGATGACATGGATATATCACCTATATTCAACATTGTAGATTTGTATGAGCATCATGAATCAGATTAACAAATGATAATACCGAATGATTATCCCAAGAAAAAGATGGAAGAAATTGAGCAGATTTTGGAATAAAGAGTTGGAAGAAGCACAAGAGGAAGACAGTATACAGAATATATAGTAAAGTGGAAGAACATAATGATTGAAGATAGTTCATGGATTTCACAATCTAAGTTGGATTTAGCTTGAGTTGTACCTATTGCATGATTTGGAGAATTAGTTTAAATAACCCTAGGTGTCTGATGCAAGAGCATCTTAGGTCCTTGGCAATCCTGTATCACCAAAAATAAGTTTGAGTTTTTTATGTTGCTCGGTTCCTTCTTTGACCGAGTTGGCTCGGTAGTTTCTCAGGTTCCTTCTTTAATAGATTTGGTCAGTTATTTCCCTAGTGGTCATTTATTTTCCTGGCACTTGGTTATCCTTGCTTACCGAGTTATTTATTTTAGTTTTATATTGAGGCTGGCTTGTACATTTAATTAAGGTCACAAATTTAATGTTGGTATCGACCATTGGGAAATGTGTGGACCTAGATCTGGTCATTCCTCCCATTAATGATGGATCTGAAGGCTGACTTGTTTCAGTAGCCTCTTTTATATAATGTAGTCATTGGTTGTAGTTTTGGGACATTATCTTAGAGCTAGAAGATTAATGGTTTCAGATTAGAAATTGAAGGTAGTTTCTAAATCCTCACATGTTGGAGGACTATTTTTATTGAATTGGTATATCTAGCCCTAACCAAGAAGGCCTTGTAGCCTGACATGTATGAATCTATTTGATGAAATATAAGGATCTAATTTGCATTCTCTCTCACACTTTGTGTGTTATTGCTTCCATGTGTTATCTCTGTAAGGTAGATTTGGATTAGGGTGTGCCTTTGGCCCCTCATCCCTACCTTATTTGCATCATGATTATATTTCAACAATATTCCCATCATCATTTCAATTTCAAAGAACCAAAGACAAACATAAATAATAATTGTAAACATAATTTTCATTCATCTGACTCATCCCTGGGTAATCCTCATCCCCTATCTCTATTGGAGTAAAAAAAATTCTCCTTTCTTTCTTGAATATTGCCTTTTTTAATCACTTATGTTCCTTCCTTTTCTTCCCTAACTCCTCTTCTTAACCATCGAGTGATTTTTTCATGCCATTAAAATAGCATACAAAGTTTGAGTCTTATTAAGGTTTTTCTACTACATTAAAGTCCACTTGGAGTTGGACAGATCGAGTGTCCTCATTCTTTTCTTCTATTATTAATATTCATTCATTGCCTAACTCTTTCTTTGGATTCTTCTTCAATTCCCCACTCAACTCTTTCCTTAAATTTAGTAACCACTCATTTAAATACCAACACATTGCATGTTTAATTAAACTAACTGCCATTTTACTCTGACTTACACAATTATTTTAATAAAGATATTAATTCTACATTGTAAAATTTGAAATCTATATTTTTACCAATATATAAATAATTCTGATAATTTGGGTTATGGCATCCTTCCCCCCTTAAATGAAGCATCATCTCAATGCATTGATTTAAACTAACAATCATATTCTAAGAAAAATCAATAAAATTGCACTTGAAATGATTAATAATCTTCCACTATCCAAATGTTCAAGACAATGCATGTAACCACATTCATATTTTTGGATAGAATCAACAAGATTTAAATTTGATTGCTTAATTTCAATCTAATTTTATTTGGTATGCATTCTAGTAAATCAATATGCACTTTTCATGAAAATAAACTTTTTCAAAGATAGTGTCAACACACATTTGATGTAAGAACATTAAAAAAAAAGAGACAAACACTCATGTATCAATAGTCCTTTCAAAAACAATTTTATATGTCCTGTGTGTGAATTCCATTACTACCCTCCAATTTTATAGGGTTATAATTTCTTGTCTCCAACAATATTCTCCCTCTATTATAAGGTGTTGTTCTATGTAATGTAAGGGAAGAGAACCAAAGCATTAGTACATATTTTAAGTATAAGAAAAATATAACATTCCTTCATTCTAATGTTTTTTAGACATAATTCTGTATATTACTTTTATTTCACAAAATAGCACATATGTACCTGTGCTTCTTATCATACCCCGGCATCATATTGAATTAATCAAGGTATTGAATACTTGTATCAAATTCCTATTATACCTATATATAGACACTTATAATATTTTTACTTCAATCCAAATAATAATTCTTCAGGGAAGAAAATTTCCAATGATAAATATTCAAGAATAAAGATAATCATTTGAAAACTAAAAATTTTCAACTGTACTAATAAGTTCTAGACCATCACTTGATCACAAGTAAGTAAATCTGTCATATGTACTATCTATCAGGTGGTACTCACTAGCTAAGAAATTCATCCATCCATTTCGCAATTCACATGTAAAGGTTAGGGGTTCTATTTTTCCCATTTATTGTGGTCTAAGCCCACATGCTGATCTCATCATAATAATATTTGAAAAATATAGTTTTAAGTCATTTCATCACATTAAATATATTTTATCTCTAAAACCGTGTAAGTCATACAAGTGGTCACATCTTAATTTGAATAAGCATTCAAAATTTCATCAAAGTAATGTGAGTGTGCTTAATCCAAGTGTAACCATCTTAATACATCATGATGAACTCATCTCCATATAAAAAAAATTATATCATGTATGTTATACATCTATAAGAATGCATCCAAAAAAATAACCATAAAGGTCAATCATGAAACAAGATACATAAGTAAAATCAGATAATTGTCCTATAAATCCTTGTCTCCTAGCACAAGGATTTCTTGCAAAGGGAGTCTGGCTTAGATTCTTATTCATTCTATCCATGAAACATTATGCTTGTTGGTCAAATGCTTGTCTGATCAATCCACAAAGCCTTACACTTCCTTGGGATTCTATCACCCTTTAGCATTCCCATCCCTACAATGCCCCAAAAGGAATAAAAGGTAGGTTTTTCCTTGGTGCGGCCATGAAACTTTCTATTGTTCATGAATATGGTAGGGAGATGGAACATGGGCAGCAATATTTTTAAAAAACATATGCAAACAAGCTTTGGCCAAAGCATCTTTTTATCACCAACAATGAAAATTGGTAGGTAGAGAAACATCCCTTTCTCCCCTTCCTGTTTACTTATTCCACATTAGAACCCTTACCAGAAGATAAGCTTTTAATATACATAGATAGTACAAAATGATACCAACACAAGGATAACATTTATTTCTTTCCATTTGATATTGCATTAACAAAAGATAAAAGTTACACAACAAATCAGCTACTCTAATGAATTATATGCCTTTCATCATGAGAAATCATAATAATCATAAGGAGTTATATAAGAAAAAAGTGGTTTACCATTCTATCAAGAATACCATAGTGCATCATAAACTAATAATTCTATTTCAATCACCCCATATTAATTTCATGCAATGTCTCATGTAAATCACCCATGTGTTGGTAATATCTTATTAGAGTAAAAAAGATGTATATCCATGGAATATCCATGCAATAATCCTCATAGCATAGAAAATCACATCAATAAATATCAATAAATGTTATTTATTCCACACAATGCATTTATAATATGCACAACTATGTGCATGTCATTTAAATTTGATCATTTCATAATAGTTGAAACATATTTCAAGTAACATATATATTCAAGATTAAGAATGGTATACATTATTCACAATGTACTTCCTTTTACAATCTATCAATGTTGTACATTGAACATGACCATACTTCTAGAACATATATCTCCAAGATTACATCATCATTTAGTAACACATTCAATTGGTTAATACAACATAGAATTGTTATCTCTCTTTTATTTTTAAATATCATGCAATTCAAGATAAGGTGTATAAATATATTTTTACAAAATTTCTACGAATTTCCATTTCATAAAGAACATTTTGAATTCTTCTTCCCCAAGAATTTCATAAGGATCTAGTATTGAGATCCTTTCATTACGCATAAAAAATAAATGACAATAATATATTTTTTCATCATTTATCACAAGGTAAGTCCTAAATTTGGCAAGGACTCATATTTTTAGTGTAAAACCAATCACACCAATTAGAGGTGGACAATTTTTCAAGCTCACATAAATGTTTCATTCTATCATACAATAAATTTCATCCACATCAGAGGTATATTCCTATAAGTGTCCATTTCCCACTTTATAACACAAATAAGGAACTTGTATCCTTTCCAATAAGGAGTAATTGTAACTAGAAGACATACTAACCATCCCAAAGTATACATTTACATTGATAGAATAAGCATTAGTCGACTCATAATTTATGTGACTATGGGTCGCAACTAAAAATAGTGAGCTCAAGGCCCTAGCAAGGAACCCATTACTCTAATAACATATGTTAAAGCTTGATCTCTCTATTACTTAGTCAACATCAATAGTACACAAAAGACCAAGAAGTCAATCAACATAGTCAAATATCAATTCAACATATCAACAAGATAAAATTCATTCCTGGTTAAATAAGATGAAAAGGTACACATGAGACCAAATAAGGAAGAGGTGTTGGCCAAACCATCGAATGCACTTTCTATAAACTAATGTGATATAATACATCAAAATCTTAACAGTTTCAACCAACATGTCGGATACAAGAACATCTAAAATAGACTTTGACCAATCTGTCGAAGTGAAACACTAACATCAACTTAAGCGACTAACATGAGTTGACCAATGCCATTACAATAAACAATTGGTCAATAACAAGAAACCATAACATGCTAAACATTAAGACTTTTCCTGATAGAGCTCTAGAAAAATATTTCACTAAAAAAAAACTATGGGGACATAATACTATAGGAGTTAGTTTCCACCCTACCACAAAGCAATAACACTTCCCCAAAATCTTTTCTGACATGAAAGGGTACCCAGTCTAGCTCGAGATAGTCTAAACAAGAAAAGTTGATAGGGATAATGGAATTGTGTAGATTATATGTGTAATTTAAATTCTAACAAAAAGGCATCATGATAATCAATCATAATTATGAAATATAAAACAACACTTTTCTATAGCAGTGAAATATTTCAAATCTTCAATTCTAGCTCATATAGTAAATTTAGAGTTACCTCAAGATCATACTATCTTTCTAGTCTTAGCATAAGGAATTATAAAAACTCAAAGCATCATGAATTCCTATGCCCTTAAATTCCTTTATACAGAAACAAGAATCAATCATTTCATAATAAGAGCACATATTGTTGATCTAGAATGCATCAATTTTTAGATCTCTCAATTTCTTGTGAGTAAACTGAACACAATCTTTGCATATAACTCAATATTTTCCTTCAAATTAGGAATACAAATAAAAAATCCATGAGAATCTAATTAGATATATCTCACTAAAATTTGAAGGAATAAATACTTTAATTTGATAGATTTAAACAATAACTGCTAATCCACTTATGACCTTTATTAGAGTTTAGCATACCTAGCATTGCACTTTATAAGTTTGATTCAACAAACATTTTCTATTCATTGGAATGGTTAATAATACATAAAATTTGAATTCCATTTATTTTTGAATGATTGACATTACCCAAGCACTAATATTTGGTGAATTAGTTATAATTATATTCTATTCACTCATCATTGGGTGAGAATCCATAATTCTTGAGTTAATGACTTAATTTAACATTATTTCTTTCTTAAAATTTAGGCAATCTATTGTGGATAAAAGAATAAAAACCAAGTCTCAAAGTTCACTTCCCTAGTCAACTAGTTCATCTATAATAGCTTGGTGTTCCTAATCCACCAATAACCATATTATGAAATGAAAAAAAAGAACGGAATCCTAATCAAACAAGAATGATTTCTTCATTTAAGTTTCACAAATTGTGTATAGTGTCATTCAAATGATGAATAGCAAGTGGTAGCACTACACAATATTAAAGAGAAAAAAGATATGCCAATACAAGTCTTTTACTAATAAGGTCCATTGTCTGGTATGGAACAAGGATCATAAATAAAATAAAGTATTAGATTCATTTACACACAGCTAACATCATTTAGTTAAATTCATTAAAAAAATGAGTACCAAGTTTTCAAGATATGGTATAATAATAAATATCATGTCCTATTAGCCTTAAAATAGCATATAGAACTAGCCACACAATAGGGATACAACTCAAGATTTTTCTCAATAAGCACACATTGCCCTAGGAACCTCTTATGTTAGAATGTATCCATAATTTTATTTGTTTTAATATTTTAGTTCAACGAAAATTCTAATATTAAATCTTTTTCTCCTAATTACTAATTCAACACAAAAACATTCCTTTAGCATACACTAAACTTGGCTCTCTAACTAATGCAGGAGCATCTCGGGTCCTGGCAATCCTGTGTCCCCCCCAAAAAATTGGATTTTATCAGTGTTTCTCAATTTCTCCTTTGACCGAGTTGGTCAATAGTTGATTGGTTTCCTTTGGTTACCAATTGTGGTCAGTTATTCCTGGGCGATCGGTTGTTTCACTGGCGCTCGACATTGCCTGTTTGTTGCTCGGTTATCTTGCTCACCGACGGGTTCAGTTTTAGTTCCTATTATGGCTGACTTGTGCATTTATGTTGGATCATGGATTTAATATTGGATTCCATCATTGGGAAGTGTGTGGTCTCAGATCTTAAGGTTCCTTTTGTTGATTGTGGATCTGAAGGCCGACACAGCTCGATAGCTTCTTGTATAAATGTAGTTGTTGGTTTAGAGTTTAGGGAGTAGTCTTTGGATAGGAGTTGGTAGAAGATAGAAGTAGAGATTTTGATAGCTCCTCACATGGTTGAGGACTTATGTGATTCATTGTAATAGCTAGCCCTAACCTAGAAGGCCTTACAGCCCAGCATGTATGGTTCTATTTGATGATAATATATGAAAGTTTTTGCACTCTCTCTCTCTCTCATTGTTGTGTTTGTTGGCTTCCACATGTGTTGGGTAGGGTGGATCATTAGGGTGCACCATTGTTTGACCTCTCTTTCTCCCTACCTTGCATCAAGTGGTATCAGAGTGAGGTGAGATCTTGATCTAGTTCTATGGATCTAGGTTTGTAGGTTCCTCTTGAAACCCTAGTTGATTATTGTGGGGTAGTAGATTGTGAGCTGACCTACAATTATGGAGGGTTATCAAGATGGTTCATGGGAGGTGAGATGTAGATCCAAGATTGGAAGACATTCTAAGGTAGATTGCTGCTAGGATAGAAGCAGTTGAAACAGCCAAAACAAGAGGTAGATATCTTGAAGATGTTAGTGATTATGAAGTTGAAGAAGAACATGTGAATGCAGAACCTACACCTATTATGGATCAAGGTGAAGAAAGATTTTTTAAAGCCTTGACAAGTTAGGAGTCAACACCACATTTCAATCTCCTGAGTATGGTGGAAAGCTAGATTCTGATGAATTGGCGGACTGGATCACCGAGATGCAAAAGTACTTTGAATATGAAAATATTCTTGAGGATAAGAAGGTGAAGATTGCAAGAACAAAGTTGAAAAGTCATGAATCCTTATGGTGGAAACATCTATAGTTGGATAGGAAAAGGAAAGGCAAAGAAAAAATCAAGGTATGGAATAAAATGATGAACAAATTGAAAGTGAAAGTTCTTACCTTGTGATTATCAGATTACCGTTCGGTGAATGCAAAGTTTGAGACAAAAAGATAGCTCAGTAAAGGAATATATTGAGGAATTCTATAGATTAGATATTAGATCTGGACATGATGAAGATGATGTGAAAATAGTTGGTAGATACCTAAATGGTTTGAGAGTTTCCCATCCAAGAGGAAATTAGTATGGTCAAGTTGGAGAACGTTGAAGAGGCTTATCAATTTTCTTTGAAGGCCGATGAGAAATTGAAACAAGAGACATGAGAAAAGTCAAAGAGGTTGAGGTGGTAGATTCCCTAGAGGAAGAGGCAAATCTGAACCAGAAAAGACAAATTTGGACAAAGGCAATACA
Organism: Chamaecyparis obtusa; assembly: GCA_027943335.1. Classification (NCBI taxonomy): domain Eukaryota; kingdom Viridiplantae; phylum Streptophyta; class Pinopsida; order Cupressales; family Cupressaceae; genus Chamaecyparis; species Chamaecyparis obtusa. Next base: position 171,787 of record BSBK01012844.1, read on the forward strand.
GAGTGGAAAGGTGAAAGTTCATCTAGAGGTAGAGGTAGTAACTACTAAGGTGGTTATGGTAGAGGAAGTTTCTGAGGGACTTGTTACAATTGAGGAGAAGAAGGACATAGATATTTTGATGTGTACAGGCTAGTAAGAAAAGCTGGTAGTAGTAGAAATGCTTTGGTGCAAGAAGAGTCAATGAATGAACCTGAGAAAGAAAATAACTTGATGGTAAGGGAGAGCACTATGGAATGAAACAAAGAAGGAAGTTCTAGTAAGGAAAAGTCTGTTCAAGACCAAATGTAGAGTTTCTGACAATTTTTGGAAGGTAATCATTGACAATGGTAGCTTAGAGAATCTTGCATCTGAAGAGATGGTCACAAAATTTTAGTTGGAAAGGTTTGTACATCTAAGCCCCTATCAGATTTCATGGATCAAAGATGAGCGTACACTCCCGGTAAGTGAACAATGTTATGTGAATTTGAAGATTGGGAAATACTATGATAAGGTGTTATGTGATATCATGCCTATGGATTGTTGTCATATTTTGTTGGGTATACCTTGGCAATATGATAGACATGCTATATATGATGGGAGATTGCATAAGTATACTATTGTGGATGATGGAAGGAAACAAATCTTGTTACAATTAACAAAAGAACCTGTTAGTAATGTTTTCACATCTATGAAAGTCTGTTTGATGGAAGGAAGGAAGTTTCTTAACTCTTTGAAGAGGAATGATGTATGTTTTGTTGTGATCCCTAACAAATCAAGTAAGAAAATAGAGGATAATGTCCCTGAGGAGATTGATAAGTTACTCACCGAGTATAGTGATATCACTTCTGATAATTTTACCTAATGGTTTTCCACTGAAAAGAAGCATTGATCATTGTATGGATCTCATCCTTGGAGCTAGTTTACCGAATAAGGCACCTCATCGGTTGACACCTACCGAGAATTAGGAATTGAACTGACAGATTCAAGAGTTGCTAGAGAAAGGTGTTGACCAAAGAGTTTGAGTCCTTGTGCAGTACCTATTGTATTAGCACCAAAGAAGAAAAGAGAATGGAGAATGTGTACTGATTCCAGAGCAATCAATAAGATAACAGTGAAGTATAGGTTTCCTATACCGAGAATGGATGACATAAATGGATAGTTTGACTAGAGAAAAGTATTTCACAAAGATTTATTTGAAAAGTGGGTATGATCAGATTAGAATTAGAGAAGGTGATGAATGGAAGACTACTTTTAAGAAAAAGAAGGTTTGTATGAGTGGTTGGTTATGCCCTTTGGTTTAACTAATGCCACAAAGTACTTTTATGAGGTTGATGAATGAAGTTTTGAAGAAATTATTGGGGTAAATTTGTGATTGTATATCTTGATGACATTCTGATATTTAGTAATACTAGAGAAGAACATTTGTTACATGTTAGACAAGTATTGCATAGATTGAAAGAGGAGAAATTGCTGATAAATCTGAAAAAACTGTTCATTCATGAAAGAAGAGATTGTGTTATTTGGGATTCTTTTATTTCAGCTGATGGTTTGAAGATGGATCCTAAAAGGTTGAAGCTATTTTTAATTGGTCTACACCTATGAATGCTAGTGAGGTAAGATCATTTCATGGCTTGGCAAGTTTTTACCGAAAGTTTATAAGGAATTTTAGTTCAATTTGTAATGCTATGACTGATACTATGAGAGGAGACAAAAGAGAATTCAAGTGGACACATGGAGCTGAGACAAAGTATTGAGACTCTGAAGTAGAGGGTTGATAAATTACATGTTTTGGCATTAGCTATTTCAGTAAAGTATTTCAAGTAGAATGTGATGCAAGTGGAAGTGCAATTGGAAGCTATGTTGAGTCAAGAAGGTAAACCTGTTGCTTTCTTTAGTGAAAAGTTGAATGATACTAAAAGAAATATTCTATGTATGATCAATAATTCTATGCTATTGTTTAGGCACTTTTACACTCGTATATATATATATATATATATATTATATATATATATATATATATATATATATATATATATATATATATATATATATATATATATATATATATATATATATATATATATATATACTATATATAATATATATATATATATACATATGTATACATATATATACATATATATACATATATGTATATATATGTATATATAATGTATACATATGTATATATATATATATATATATATATATGTATACATATATATATATATATATATATATGTATATGTATATGTATAGATATATATATATATAGATATATGTATATATATATATATATATATGTATGTATACATATATACATATATATGTATACATATATATTATATATATGTATACATATATATTTATATATATTACATATATACATATAGATATATATATATTTATAATATATATAGATATTAGTATCTATATTATATATATCTAGTATATATATATATATATATATATATATATATATATATATATATATATTAATATATATATATATTATATATACATACATATATAGATATATATATATATATATATATATATATATATATTATATATATATATTATATATATATATATATATATATATATGTACATACATATATGTATATATATATGTTATATATATATATATATATATATATTATATATATATATATATATATATATATATATGATATATATATGTATGTACATATATATGTATATCTATGTACATACTGTAATACCCCTCGCATCTGATTATTGTTGAGACTATGTTTAGTCTGATACTGTTTTATCTTGGTTGATTAGATCAGACATATATCATATGTTATATTCATATTGCGGTGGTGTGATTAAACAATTATAGTTTGGATGTTAATTGTCCATGTTTGAACCCGAAACAAAACTTTACGTGATGGTTAAATCTAGTAATGATGGATTTTATATGATGTTTCAAATGCATGTATAAATTGAAGTAATTAGATGATGATTATATTTGGTACTTACCCCCATACCCGCATGTGTATGGTATCATGTTTGTTATCATATATGTTTTCTTTTTTGTTGACATGCATGTATGGTAGAGGAGGAGGCGTAGTTACCCTGCATTTAGTCGGGTCCACACGTCCTAGCCATCCCTACCATATGTCTGATAGTATGTTATATATGCACATGTACATGCAATGGTTTTTATGCAGGTTGCAGGTATCGGGCATCGACTTCCCTGGCTTGACAAGATGAGCGTGTCGTCATTATGTCTCAATGGCAGAGAAGGGGAGTTAGCACCTAGGCCCAATTCCCTAACCTACCTAACCCATCCTAAAACCATGGATGGGGACCTTACTTAACCTTACCTGAATCGATTCATTCTAGTAGAATGAATCCAATATATGTTTTCCCGGTTGAGCATGATAATGTTCTTAGGTGTTGGTTCCATGTTAGTGTCGCATTTTGACCTTGTGGATCTCATGTCTGATCTCTGATAGTCATTGAAATTATGTTGACACATGGTAATATTATGTTATTAGTATGTTATGACATAATCAGATACATATGCTTACACTATGTCCCCTTATGGTTATACTATTAATTGTATATACGTTAATTGTATATATATGATTATATATAAACACAGCTTACTATATAATATTGAGATATTGAGTGATAACTTAACCCAAATGATAAATTAAAAATAAAAAGCAAATGAAATTCAAGAAGAAGAAATAAAAAGAAAAAGAAATTCTACAATTGT